>VDFB02337955.1:0-60703 GCA_007258455.2 Sequoia sempervirens
TCAACCTTCTTACCCTCGTCTGCCATTGCTCCCACTCAACCGTGAGCTCTTCCTACAGACGATA
Organism: Sequoia sempervirens; assembly: GCA_007258455.2. NCBI lineage: Eukaryota > Viridiplantae > Streptophyta > Pinopsida > Cupressales > Cupressaceae > Sequoia > Sequoia sempervirens. The sequence goes on from VDFB02337955.1 coordinate 65, forward strand.
ATCGAAACACAGCTCGCTCTGATACCACTTGTTAGGGTTAGAGATGGCATATATCTAACAATTAAATGCAGATTTTAATTAATAAACAAAGAAACTAAAACATACATAGAATAAATCATAACACAAAGAATTTAACGTGGTTCACCCAATCTGGGCTACATCCACCAAACTGCAGCCATCCACTACTTTTATTATCTAGTGTAAAACCTATTACAATCTTGTGAATAATCGCATTTTTCATCATACTATAATACCCATCCAACCTCTTTTGTCAAGCTTTGAAGCTCCTGCGATTTTTTGGGTTCTACAAAATCAATTTTTCCTTTTCATTGATTTTTCCCTTTTCTATGATCACAAAAGTAGGATAGGGGCAAGGGTGTATAGTATACCATGGGCTATACAGTATAGCATGATCAGTCGCCACATACCAACACAATATTCTTCACTGAATAAGCTTTTTCACATCTTATCTAGAATATTTTATTTTAGCAACACTTGTCTTAATTCATTTTTCATTCTTATCCTTTGGACTATTCTACTAGCTATATCAATGTTTATGTGGAGATTTATGAATGTAAAAGCCACTTCACCACTATACATGTAAGCAAGTAAAAAAGTATACTTCAGAGCTATTCTACTGTCATATAGTTTACTTGCTGTTGTATTATAAATTTGTATTTATCCTTTGGACTATTCTACTAGCTATATCAATGTTTATGTGGAGATTTATGAATATAAAAGCCACTTCACCACTGTACATGTAAGCAAGTAAAAAAGCATACTTCAGAGCTATTCTACTGTAATGTAGTTTACCTGTTGTATTATAAATTAGTATCTTTTTCTATCTATTACAAATTTATTTTTTTGTACCTCCTGCTTTTCTTCAATATCAAAATCTTAGACTGAAGAGTTGTCTGAGATTTTAGTCTAAAGATGTACGAACTATAATTGCTGGAGTGATAAAGTGTTATTTGATTCAATCTTAGTGCAGATTAGATAATGGTTTTCTAATTAAATAGCAAGTGGTCCATTTAAAAGTTTATCCACATTTATGACGCAAGACATGAAGAGTTTTTTAAAATACTGTGGACCAATTTAAGAAAATTAAAATGTGCAAGAGCATTAATAGTTAAAAAGGAAAAGTGAATAAAGAATTGAATGCTTGAAGGTATAGTAATTGATTGTATGATGTATGAAATTTCAAAAAGTTTTTTTAAATAAGATGGATCAAATGAAGAAAATTAAAATCTGGGAGAGTATTAATAGTTAAAAAGAAGTGAACAAACAATTGAATGCTTCATCAGTTATCAGCCCTACAATGTAGTTTGACCATTATCTTGTTCCTTAAACTCTATCCCCTTTGCATCAAATACTCTTGAGTATTCTGATAAACTTAGCCAAGGTTTAACACACAGCCTCCTGCCTAGTCTTTACCTTCAATGAACTTCAACTTATAGTGGTTCACTCCATCTGCAGGTTGATGAGTCATAGACCTTAATCACAAAAGTAAGGAAAATTCCATATATGACTATTACCATATAAGACCTTTTATATGCAACCATGGTGACTGCCGTTTTAAAGACTGTCCTCATTTTTGGTACTGTAAACTGCTCACTATCATATAGTTTAGTGTTATATCATAGTACTTTTCTATGCTACAATGTCTTGATCAGAGGATGGAAGTTGGTCAATGATTTCAAAATAATGTAATATAATTCCCACCAATATGGTTGTGCAGCAGTGGTTTGTTTGTAAATAAATTATTGTTCTTCACGATTCATACAATGAATCAAATACATTGAGGGTCCATTCTATCTAAGATTTTGGTTTCAAACAACCAAATTCATAAAACCATCTCACACAGATGACTCATTACAGAGCCCAAGAAATCCAAAACATAGACGAACCACATGTGAAAGATTTATGATTAGAAGTTAGGAATTAGATTTAGAATCAAACACAGATCTTTATCAAATCATTATTTAATAATCCAATATATGTATCTGCCATAATATTCATTCGAACTTCCATAAAATACTCACCTACCTTGCAAGTTGTGACTAGCATATTATTTGGTTTGCACATAATTTATTACCAGTTATAAGACTTTATCTCTGAAACAATGTAAATCCATAATTAAATTTTATGGAATTGATTAAATATAGGTTTAAATGAAATAAAAATGTAGATGCCACTCAAACCATATATATACACATAATCATTTCAGGAAGAATTATTCGAATCCTATCTGTATGTCCTAATTCTTGCATGAGATCTAAGATATTTTTATGGTAAATGAAGCACCTAGATCACCACACCCACTCCCTATGCTAATCTACAACAAACACTCCTATGGAACCCTATTCCAATAATTTTCCACCACTAATCCCCAAGAATAATTTCAAGAATATAGAATGCCCCTAATCGATGCATGGAGGTTTCTAGATTTAACATGTTCATTCTCCATAATACACATCTGATTTATTGTACAGTGCCACTAGATCATCTCTCATATGCTCCTTTCCATCATGAAGGACTTGGCATGTAAAAGTCAAATTATTTAAAATAACATTGAAGGAATTTTTATTTTTGTTGCCACTTTATTCACTCTATCAGATTGGTTTGTCTTTGCAAAATCAAGTATGTCAATCAAGGTATGTTATTAAAACATGGAGGTGTTACACATGAACTATCATGGAACTCATATATCAGTCTTCTATGATTTTTAGATTGGATATTTTTGCTATTGAGAAGTAATATTTTGTTTGGGGGTTAGGGGGAAACATTCCCCTCTCTTTCTGTTACTAGGTCTTTTATTGATTATGCTACCAATTCTAATTTACATGTCAAATGGAGAGGTTGTGTAGCTAGGGTATTAATAGAAGAGATGAAGGACAATTCAAAGTGGTAGTTCAAACTTTTAATAATAGAGTTGTATGAGAGTCCTTTTTGGAGCATGAGCAAAGGATAACCTACAGGCTAAAAGGACATGAAGACTATTGAAACAATATTAGCAATACAATTCTACAAATGCAAAGAACAGTGACCATGTAAATAAAAAAAAGGATAGTAAAAAGCTACAAAATGACAATAAAAAAAGATAGTGAAAATTTGGAAGACAATGGTAATACATGAGAATGAATTATAGCAATGTACTTAGAGGCAGTTCCAAACATACAAAACTCAGGGATGTTCATAAGAATGATAGAAATACTAAATTCTGAGCTGAGTGTCCTTGAAGCAAGATACAAGTGATGAAGATTTGGGAGATCCATATGATGACCTTATTTCAAAGAAGGGATTGAATGAAAGCCTATAGAAAGATGCAATAAATGAACTGTCAAAGGGACAATCCCTTTAAATGATAGTGATAGTGAATAAATTACTTCAAAGAGCAACCAAAAGGCCCTGTTATTCAAGTTTCTCTAGACTCTAGTGGTTTTGTGCGCAATTTGCATAGAAAGAGCAATTCAGTCTTCACAATGGATAGTACTCTTCAATGAAAGAAGCCAATGTTTTGATTACAAAGATGAAGAGGTACATGTAGAATTAAGGAGACTAGAACCTAATATTTTACTCAAGATATGTTAACAAGTTTTTCAAGGGCAGACCTAGGCTTATGTTGATAAGCAAAATGAACACATTGTACATAGGGAATAATGACAAATGCAAAGCATAGGAACAATTCATAACAATGAAGATGAAATAATGAAGGAGCAACTTTAAAGGCATAGTATGTTGACCTAGAAAAGGATAATGTACAAGCTGGGATGACAATATATGGTGCAAAACGATGGATGATAGACAAGTATATTGGTATAGAATAAAAATGTAGGGGAAAGGAAGAATTTGTGATGATACCAAGTGGTATAAAATTGCCCTTCAAGACCTTCCATGCCCCTTGGGAATTTATCTACTTTTAAACCTCTTTTCAAATGTGACTAAAAATAGGCAACCATCTTTATAACAGATGTTGAGCAGTTATGATCATTTGGAGGGCTTTTAGGAGGTTAGTATCACCATTTTGACTTGCGGCTACATAAAACATATTCTCAAAACAAAATTTGGATGAATTAGAGCACTAGCTTTGTCAAGATCCAAGCTAGAATATCATCAAAATTCTTTTGAAGAGATTGAATGCTATTTTGACAAGTCTGCTTTATGATAAGGGATAAGAACCATTTAATATTTTACCAAGCAATAACCTGGATCATGATGTGTGATTCTCAATCGAAAAGTAAGCTCATACTTATTTTCCATAAAATTTGAAGTATAGATATGTATATAGATGCAACTACATGTGCATACACACATCATAATCCTTTTGGTAGAGAGAGGGATCTAATTGCACTTTTTTAATTGCCATTCCCTTGCATATATAACTTTAGTCTTTTACATATCATTGACACGCTTGTCTTTGCAGGAGCCTTTTGTGAACATACCTGAGGGTATTATTCGTGAAGCATTGAAGGTTTTACTTGGTATGAGGTTCTTTAAGAAAGCAATGATATTTAACCATCTTTTAAATTTTACAAACCTCAGCCACCTTGTTGTTAACATTGTGATGTAGACACAAGGAATCATCCAGTTCTAATCCATTGCAAAAAAGGAAAGGTATGCATATTGAGATCAAGTGTCAAAACTTATTTTCTTTTAAATTATTTTGTTATTGTCTTAAGTTTCTTATGTTTCGTTGTCTATTAATCATTGTAGGAGTACTAATGTTGTTATTTCAATGCAACATCGAACGGGCTGCCTGGTGGGTTGTTTGCAAAAAATCCAAAATTGGTGTATGTCTTCAGTATTTGATGAATATCACCATTTTTAATTGGGTGTAGGGTTTACCTTGTCAGCGATGAGTTGTGTATTTGATTATATGACATGTGATTTTTTTCTTTAGATTCTTCTTAAGTCAACACCTAAAAAAGTTTGACTTTACAATCATCCAAAATATTATTACACTACAAGCAACCATATAGAAGGCCTAGATGATGATGAAGTAAATGTTATTTTATGTGCATCAATCAAAGTCTACTGATAAATGCTTCATGAATATTGTTATGATTGCACTGATTTAGCATGAGAGAGGATGGAAAATAAGTATAATAATTTAATGCCTCCATGAAAATCCAATTTATATTATGATTTACTTGCCTCAAGTCACGTGCACATGGAACAAATGAAATCAAATTTATTCCCTATTAAATTTATGTCTTTTGGGTTTTGAATTTAATGTGCTAAGAATGCACAAATGTCATATGTAAGATAGTTTGTAAGACATGTGTGGAGATGAAATATACAAATTATTTATCTCTAAAATGAATTCTCATATCAATTATTATCATTTTATTTTTATTTTATTTTATTTTATTTTATTTTTTTTTATAAAAAGGGGTAAAAATTTATTGAATCAACCAACAAAGTACAAAGAGCAGGGGCCAAGAGCCCGAGAGAGAACACAACACCAGCATAAAAAACCCCCTAAAGGGGCACAACTAACCATCCATATCTTCCTTGACAAGAGTCTCAAGTTCCAAAGCACATTCCGGAGGTAGGTGAGTCCAATCTCCCATCCTCCATCCCTCTCCACGATCAGAAGCCCACTTAGCCAGGAAATCAACAGTCTTATTCCACTCACGAGGAACATAGCAAAAAGAGACAACATCCAAAGAAGTGCTCAACCTAAGAATTTGTCTCCCCACCACTGCCAGATGCCAATCCACATCTTCCACCCGTTGCAAATTTAGCATATCCACTACCACCTGAGAGTCCGACTCGCAGATAATCTTGCTCCATCCTAGAGCACAACCTCTTTCAAGAGCCATGAGGACAGCAAGAGCCTCCATGTAATTATTGGTTTGAATCCCTTTATATTCAGAGAATAAGAAAATAACCTTACCAGAGCTGTCCCTGCCAATTCCTCCAACCCCAGCATGCCCAGGATTTCCCCTAGAAGACCCATCTGTATTGATCTTGAGAGTCCCAAAAGGGGGGGGGGACCACTTTCCCTCCCTACAAACCTTCCTTTTAGCTTTCCTGCTTCTGCTCTGTTGTAACTTCCAAAGAGCACCACTAGAATCCGCACAATGAATATTCAACTTTTGGACCACCCGCACGTCTCCAGGAGCAATATCCTCCGAGAGATCACACTTCGCAGCAAGAGTCTCCTGTAGCATATTTATTACTTGCAACCACACCTGCTGAACCCTCTTAGGCTTATCCTGGAAGATCCTACGGTTCCTTTCCAACCACACCTGCCATATGATAAATCCTGGACCAATACCCCAAGCAACCTCCAGAAAAGAAGTCTTAGAAGGGGGTCTACCAAGGCTGTTCCAGAACTCAACCAAAGAGTGAGCATGTATACAAGCATGCTCCCAAGCTTCCCACCACCAGTGCCAAATAACCCTGGTGAAAGAACATTGGAAGAAGAGGTGTGAACTAGTTTCTTCGCTTTGATGACATAAAGTACAGATAGAAGGCCCATGAAAGCCCCTCTTCTGAAGATTCTCCCAGGTAAGACATTTATTCTGAACCACAAGCCATAAGAAAAAGTTACATTTGGGCCAAGCTGACTTATTCCAAACTTGCTTCCACCAAGATATGTCAATCCTGTCAAAATTTTGTCTTTCCAACTCTTGATACCCTGAGGCAACTGAGAACTTTCCTTTTGGATTGGGTCCCCAAGCAAGGGTATCAGCTCCTCTTAAAGAGTTACACACTTTTCCAGCAAGAATCCCAGCAAGAGTCTCTCGCTCTCCCTCAGAACCCCCAGGAGGCCATTCTACGGGCTCTTTCCATCTGGAAACCTCTCCCCGCCCCACCCTTAAAAACACCTTAAAGTCCTCAACCTTACTCCATCCTGCTGAAAGGAACCTATCACATAAAGGTTGAAGGTGGGGGTATTGAGATAAAATAGGAGGAAAACCATCCCAAGAATCCTCCCAAAATAGAGCATCTGAACCGCTATTGCAAATCCAGAAAAGACCATTTTTAACTAACTGTGCCCCTTTCTTCAAAGTCTCCCAGATCACGGACCCCCTTCCAGTCAAGTTGTACCTTGGTACATCTTTCCCATTCACTCCACCAAGATACTTAACATTAAGGATTTTAGCCCATCCTTGATCTTGGCTTATGCACCATCTCCAAAATAGCTTAGCAGCAAGAGCCCAACCGTTCAAGCTCGTATTCCTCAAACCAAGACCACCATCCTGCTTTGATCTGCAAACACAATCCCATTTGACCAAACTCCATTTTGAGGAAAGCAGATTACCTGTCCATAAAAATTGCCTTGAAAGAGCATCGAAGTCCTTAATGAAACCCAGCAGGGGCTGACTGCACAAGACACCTGTAGATAGGAAGAGCTTGGATCACAGACTTCAAAAGAGTCATTCTGCCAGCAGTTGAGAGCCAACGGTGAGTCCAATGACTCACTTTACTTCGAAACTTATCTAAAATCTCTTGCCACACACCCCTCGAAAGCCTTTGGTCTGAAAGAGGGATGCCAAGATACACTAAAGGAAGCGTTCCAATTTGAAACCTCAAGATATGAGCAATTCGAGCTTGAATAGAAGTGGGGGTATTGAAGAAGAAGATTTGTGACTTTTCTTCATTAATCTTTTGTCCTAAGGCTTTCACATAAAAATACAAAGCTCTTCGGAAACTGGCTGCCTCCTGAATTCTTGCGACACCCATCAAAGACGTGTCATCCACAAATTGGAGGTGAGAAGAGGGAGGAATGCCATGCCCCCACTTCCAACCTTGAATCACTCCCTGACTAACTTGGGACTTAAAAAGTCTTCCCAACCCTTCAGCCATCAGGATGAAAAGGTAAGGGGAGAGAGGATCCCCTTGCCTAAGGCCTCTGGTCGCACCAAATAAGTCAGAAGGTTCCCCATTAATCAGGACAGCAAAAGAAGGTGAAGTTATGCAGCTCATCACCCAGCTGATCCACTCCCGTCCAAAACCAAAGGCCTGTAAAACTTTCTGCAAAAAGCTCCATCTGACCCTATCATAAGCTTTGGCCATGCCCAGCTTAATGAACATAGCTTTTTCCTTAGAAGCGGCCATAGAATGCATAGCTTCAGCCGCTATGATAACCCCATCCAAAATTTGTCGTCCTGTAACAAAGCCCCCTTGCTCCTCGGAGATTAGGTTACTAAGCCATGGCTTTAACCGTTCAGCTATCACTTTTGTAATTATTTTGTACATCACATTGCACAAAGCAATAGGTCTAAAGAAATTAAGGGAGTTAGCTCCTCCTTCTTTGGGATGAGAGCTAGGAAAGTTGCATTCAAAGCCTTAAGCATCTGTTTATTGTTAAAGGATTCCTGCACCACATCAAAGAGGTCCATCTTGACAATCTCCCAAAAGGCTTGAAAGAACTCTATAGGAAAACCATCTGGTCCCGGGGCTTTACCTTTTTTCATACCAAACACAACTAGCTCTATCTCAGATAGAGTAATGGGCTTAATGAGAGCCTCGTTCATTTCAGGAGTGACCAAGGAGGGTATGCAAGCCAGAACCAAATCCTCCTCAACCCTAGCCAAATCCAACTCTTCTGAGAACAAGTTCCCAAAATATCTAGTAGCCTCCAAGGCAATCTCCCTATGAGAGGAAAGCAGGAGCCCTTCAGCCGACGTGAGAGAATTGAGAGCACTTCTATGTCTTCTGTCCTTTACAGTGTTGTGGAAGAACTTAGTATTTCTATCCCCTTCCTGGAGCCAATCAATTTGAGCTTTTTGTTTCCAATAGATCTCTTCTCGTAGCTCCCACTCCTCCAGATCCTTTAAGGCCGCAACTTCTTCTCTATATAGCCCATCAGACAATCCTTGTTCTCTGATTTGGCGCGTAATATTGTCCACCCTCTGCTGTGCTTCTCTCTTGGCTCCAAAGAGATTTCCAAAGCACTCCCTATTCCACCTTTTCAGCTTAAACTTAACATACTGCAATTGCTTGACAAAAGAAAACATAGCGGTACCATAAGCAGGCTTCCCTTCCTTCCACCAAGTAGAGATATAATCCTAGAGAGAAGCATCCCTCAACCACATAAGCTGAAACTTAAAGGATGGATTCTTTATCTTTTGAAACTTAGAAGCAGTCAAAAGAATTGGCCAGTGATCCGAACCCCTCCAGTCCAAAATCTTTGAACTAGTAATCCAATTGTCCGCCATCCAGAAACAAGAAACCAAAAACCTATCTAATCTTTCCGCTATCGCTTCCGCCCCACATCTTCTATTGTTCCAAGTAAATAACCCATTGGAAGGGGTGACGTCCACCACCCTCAAGCTTTCAATGTTACTTCTAAAAAGGCCTGCAGAGGGATCGAGCTTGGGAATACCTCCCCGCTTCTCTTCCAAACTTAAAATTGCATTGAAATCTCCTACTAGAATCCAAGGGAATAGAGGAGCAAGAGAGCGTACATATCCTTTATGTGACCAAAGTAAATTTTTTCCAATAAAATCAATCGGGGCATAAACATTAGTGAAGAGAAGAATCTCACCAGTTACGCAACACGTGGCCACCAAGGAAATAGTAGATTTGCTAGAAACCCACCAGAGTGGGACCAGCTTGCGAGGATCCCATAAAAGAGCCAAACCCCCAGAACATCCTTGGGCGCCAATGCACTGACAAAGACATCTAGGCCAAATCTTAGCAGCCGTGTTCTGCATCCTATCAATAGATAACTTAGTTTCCTGAATAAAAACCACCTCAGGCGAGTGAGACTTAATCAAATCCCGAATAGCCTTTTGTCTAGGGATGTTATTCAACCCCCTTACATTCCATGAAAGAACAATCATTTCTGATGAAGAGGAAGTGGGAATCAATGGTTTTCACAGAACCAGACTCCACTAAAGTCTCGCCCACTAACTTCACTTTTTCCTGGTCTTTCTTCCTCCCCACCTTAAGAGACTTCTCTGGGGTATCTTTTCTAATGGTTTTTTGATGAATACCCAAAATAGAAGGGGGACCCTTGCTTTTGCTCTCCTCCTGTCGAACATTTCTGGTGCAAGCCTTGGTTCGGGCATGAGCAAAAATCTCCTGCACTTCCTTATCTCCACTGGAATCCAACTCCTCCAAAGGTCTCACTGAAGTATCTGTGACCATCTGCACCCCCAACTCTCTCTCCTGTGGATCAGCCTGAACAACATTGTTCTCCTCCCCACCTATTTCCTTTGCTTCCAAGAGCTCATGACTAGCCGGCATATTAGCAATGGTTCCATCAAACTGTTCTAAGTCATCCAGCCCATCAAACCTGTTGAAAACCTCATCTGTCTGTCTGTCCTTAAAGGTCCTCTTTTGACCGCGACCCTTATTACGCCCTCTTACAGGGATAAAGCCCTCCTTGTCCTCCCTCATAGGGGCCTTCCCTTTATCTTGGGCGTGAGGAGCACTCGACGGCCCTATGTTTGAATCCTCTATAGGTTTTGATTTGGGGCACACCCTCTGCAAATGCCCATATTCATGGCAAAAGCGACAGCGAAACGACAGCGTTTCATAGTCGAGTTGTTGAATCCATGCACTTGACCCCAATCGAATTTCGATAGAATCAGGCAAGGGCTTATTCAAATCAATTTCAACACATACCCGGGCGTAGGTAATTACCTTCTTCTCCATAGTTTGTCTCGAAGGACCAACTGGTTTTCCAAGCTGGCTTGCCACTAAGCTAAAAATGTCCTCCCTCCAGAATTCTAAAGGAAGCCATGGTAATCTCACCCAAACTGGGACCCGCGACGGAAGCTCTTCTGTAGGATTGAATCCCACATGCCAAGGTTTAATGAAGAGACCCACTTGATTGTAGAAATAGGGCTCTCCTTCGAAAACTTTATTCCTGTCTGACATGCAAGAGAAAACCACTTGAAAATAGCCATTGGCTGCCAACAAAACATCCATATCCCCCTCGGGAGACCAGGTATGCCGAGCCCATGATTCCAAAAAATACAAAGATACCCGAATCCCTAGGAACTTACAGATCAGAGCATGTTTTGATAAGTAGTTGATATCGTCCACAATGGCTTCAGGTTGGATCTCAACAATCGGCCTATTCTCGCTCTTAGCAAGGCACCCATTGACCTTTGAGGGCCGAAAACCTCCAGAATAATGTGAGGACTCTCCCATTCCTGATCCAGATTCACCAAAAAAAGGATTCGTATGCAAAAGTACCGAAGGATTGCTCCCTGCCATCGCATCCTTGAAAGACAACCCCTTACCACTAGGGGAAATCTCGTTTGGAGCCATGCAAGGCCTGAGACAGAAAACCCCAAAAACCCGAACAACCCAAAACACACCGATGAAGATCACAAAAAATAAAAACCCCACCTCTCTCCCCCAGGTTTCAAAACACCACAATAATCCAGAGTCCCCCACAGATGCAAGAACACCCCCCAATCACCACGAGCAGAGCACAAAACGCCTAGGTTGAAGCAGAAAAATGTTTACAAAAAGCAGCAGAAGCCAGCAAAAGATGTGGCCACCCAAGCCACAAACCCTGTGCACCAAAGAACCCCCCATCGATCTGTCACCAGCAAAGAAGAAAGAAATCACAAGGCTAAAGCTAGGTAGAGACTTAGCTCACATACAAATCTCATATCAATTATTATCATGATTCATCAATTCAAATCAAAATAGATAGGCAACCAAGTGTACTCCACAAAGGATAAATAAACAATTACCATAAAATTATTTGAATGGTCATTTGAAACAAAAATCTAGGTTACACCCTAATTGTAACATCTAATATACTCAGTGTTCCATGGAAACGCGTTTCCCCCTATCGGAAATGGGTACTTGGCGTTTCCTGCTATCTCGCCACCGCCACCGGTGCTCCGCCAGAGACGGGGAAACATCTCTGCATCTCCCAAGGAGACTTGGAGATGTGGAGACATCTCCAAGTTTCCTTGGGAGACATCTCCAAGTCTCCTTGGGAGATGCCCATGCGTTTCTTGAGAGACTGGGAGACGCCCAGGAGTTTCCTGTATTTACTACATTTTGAGTTTTGACATTTTGCTATTAGTATCTGTATTTACTATTTAGTTTACTGTTTTACTATTTTCCATTTGCCATTTGCTACTCATTGTAATGATGAATCATGTAATCATCTTTATAGACTTTGTGATATCTCATATGACATCAGTTATTCATATTTTCGATATAATAGAAATCTCCAATTTAACAATTTCATTTGTCAAATTTTATTTAGCAATTAGCATTCAAGATATCTTCGTACTTAGATTTAGTATTTCAAATTTTGCTATGTTATAATTTTACTAATTTGAGTAATTTCCTATAGTTTCTTTTGAAATGTAATTCTTATACTGTTACACTGTTATACATCTTTTCAAAACTAGTTTTTCAAGTACTATAAGTATATGTATAACTATATCAGCACCACCACCCCACCAACCCCCCATTGTCGTCCCCCCGCCGTCTCCCTGCCATCCCCAAACTTAGGCTCTTTGTCCCCCCGTCTCCGAAACGCATCCCAGATGTCCCACCATTTCCCCGTCCCCCAGGCCCGTGGAACACTGAATATACTTAAAAATCATAGACTTCATCTGAAACATAAACTATACAAAATATAATCGGCGTAACCATTGCACCTCCTTTGGTGCAATTGCTAGTATGCGTATTACTTGAAAGGGCAAAAATCTTTATTTTAAATTATTATTTTTCCACTCACAATTGTTTATATTTTATATTTTTAATAATAATAGAGAAAAAAAGGACCGAGGAGGTGTTTCAAGAGAGGCGAAATGATCGTTAACGAATCAAATGGAATAAACTGGCGGCGATTCCACGTTTCCAAGGGCGAATAAATAAACCCCATGACCACGCAGGGTTTTTGAAAAGGCAAAAAAAGGGAAAAAAGCATTACTTACACAAAAGCAATGCAAGTGATGACGATGACGCTGCAGGAGGCGCCGCTCACCCAAGAAGAAGCGCGACACTAACATTTCCCTCATCATTCCAAATCGTGACACTCTTCGGGGACAAATCATCGCACATAAGTTATTCTCTGTAATTTTGTCTTGTCGGTAAGAAAAAATGCCTTTGTCATCGACGTCGGTAGCAGCGCAGGGCGGGCACAGGAAGATCGGCATAGCGGTGGATCTGAGTGACGAGTCGGCATTCGCAGTGAAATGGGCGGTGGCGAATTATCTGCGGCCCGGGGACAACGTGATTCTGGTTCACGTGCGCCCCACGAGCGTCCTGTACGGGGCCGACTGGGGTTCCATCGACCTCTCGGTGGAGGACAGTAATACAGACGAGTCGCAGCAGAAGCTTGAAGACGACTTCGACAATTTCACCTCCACCAAGGCCGCTGATCTGGCGCAGCCATTGGTTGACGCGCATATTCCGTTTAAGATCCATATCGTCAAGGACCACGACATGAAGGAGCGGCTCTGCTTGGAGGTCGAGCGCCTCGGCCTCAGCGCTGTCATTATGGGGAGTCGAGGCTTTGGAGCCTCCAGGAGGAACTCAAAGGGCAGGCTTGGCAGCGTCAGCGACTATTGCGTTCACCACTGCGTCTGCCCTGTCGTTGTCATCAGGTACCCTGATGAAGAGAAGGACTGCAACCTTGCTGACCTGCAACCCACCGAACCTCTGAAAGAGTCCGAGTTGGAGATGGAGGCCGTGCCGGAGGAGGACGAGTCGGATGAGCTTCATTCATAGGTAGCTTTTCCGTTATGAAATTTTGTGCTTTTGGGCGGTTTTACTTTTTTGTACTTATGATTTTGGCGATTCGTGCGGAGTTGATTTTGTGGGTAGTTTTTGTATTGGGCACCAAAGCGGGGGTTGACCTTTTTTGTTTTTTTCAATAATTGTTCATAAAATCTGGTGCTTTTGGTCCAAGTTAGGTTTTCAGGGTGGTTGGTTGTGTGGTTGGGGTTTAGGGTGATTTTCCTGTTTTTTGGATTTTTAGGGCTTTTGGAATCCTTTTGGTTCAAGTTAGAGATTTTGTGAGGTTGGTTGTGTGGTTTGGGTTTAGTGTGGTTTTCTTGTTATTTGGATTTAGGTTTTTGGAATTTGGGGGTAGGGGGTTTACAATATGGAGTTGTTTAGATTCCACGTGCGTTTTATTGTGTTATAGGGTTTAGGGCGATTCTTTTTGGTTCAGGGTTTATGTGATTTACAGGTGCGGATGAGTGGCATGATATCATGTACGCTGTAAATAGGATTTTTTGGGTATAGTATCATTTTGGGTCAGGCATAGGACAAACGGTATATTTTTTTCTGTCTGAATAATGAAAAATGTTGTGTTTTAGGTTTATGCAATGGGTTATTTTTTTTGAATTTGCACAATTGATTTTTTTGGGCTAGGGTTTAGGGAGATTATCTTGTTTTTTGTGTTAGATACTTTGTCATGTTTACCTATAATGAATGGTGTAATTAGGATTTTTGTGGTATCATATGCTATTACCGTAGCCATGGGCAAGAGCATTCTATTTTTCTGGTCTGAACCATGCAATTCTGATTTTTTTGGCATTTATGTATTGAATTACAAGAAATCTGATGCTTTTGCTTGAGATTAGTGTTCCTGGGATTTTCTGAATTTTGTGCACCGCTGATTTTGGTGTCAGGGTTTATGAAGCCTTAAAAATGTGTTTCCTATTTTCCAGTTTAACATTAAAGAAGTTTTCAGGATTTTAGCATGTTGTAAACCATTACTTTTAAAATTAGAACGTTAATGGCATTTTGTGGCTTCCAACAACAAAATCCCTTCTGATGTTAGGGTTTGTAGGTTTTAAAAGTCTGATACTTTTCTTTGAAATTAGGATTTGCATAGTTTTTGGGGGTTTGCAATGTTGTGTGTGCTGTTTATTTTATGACTTATCTTATGATTTTCATGTTTTTGCATCTAGGGCTCATGGAAATTTGGGGAATCTTGCTACTTAGGGTCCTGTTGATTTTGTTATTAGGTATTTTTATTACCTTCTATGGCTTTGGGGGTGGATTTTCAGTCTGGTATCATGCGTTTATTGGTTTTTAATGGTTTTGCAATTATTTGCATTTTTGATTTATGGTATCTTTTGAAGGCTTTTGGGGTATTGTAAGCTGGTTATAATTAATATTTTTATGATGTCTTGTATTTCTAGGGGAGTATTTCTGTATTTGGGGTTATGGAGTGATGTAGTTGCAACTACGTTTTTGTGTGGTTCGAGGGTTCTGCAATTTTGAGCTCACTTGTTTTGAGTGTTGGCTGTTTTTTGGATTTGTTTTTATGTATTTTTCAGTTCTTTTGTGGTATTGTATGCAGCTAATTGTGTAAATAGGGGTTCTGGTGTTTTATGTGGAGCAGGATCCATGGATTTTTAAAGGCCTCTACAGTATAATACACCTTTAGATATATAATTAATGTTCTGATAATGTTCGATGTGGTATGGATTTGTTTGAATTTTGTGGCTCTCATTTATTTATTCTATGGTGAATTTATGTCTCTGGGTTTAGGGTTTATGGATTGCTGAGCACTTCTAAAATACTTGTATGCTGCTGATTTTATATTTATGATCTCTCTGATGCTTTTATATCCTCCAAGGGTGAAATTGTTATTTTGTGTGTAGCATCTATATGGTGCTTTGGTAGCTTCAAATGTCCAAACTTTGCTTTTAGGCTGAGTGTCTATAGATTTTGAAAACACGATAATTTTGGTTGGAGTAAAGAGTATTGTGGTTTGGTACATTTTTATAATATTGTGCATTGCCAATTTATGTCGTGTGCGATTTTATGGCATTTTAATATTTTATTTGTTCCAGAGCAGTTTTCTTCATTGTTGTATATGATTTATGGATTTTTTATTGCTTTTACAGTATTTGAATGCTGTGGATTATGTTCGTTTGGATTTTCAGGGGCTTTTCTTGTGTACGATACCTAATTCAAGAACACAATCTTACCTAGTTGTATGGCTGTTGTTGGGAATTATATGCTGAATTGGTACTATGTCTATGCACACAACATATTTGATATAGACAAAACCTGTTTGAGAAAACTCCAAAAAATGAGGGATTGTTCCACCATTATCAAGAAATGTAAGGTTATAAGATCATGAGGTTATGGCATGTGACCAAATAGCAATCTTCCTTATTTTGCATCTATGATTCTTTGATATCTTATCCTTGCTCTCTCCTCTGCAACTGAACTCAATCTGAGATCAATGTTTGCATTCACCCAGGCTTTCCTTTAACCAAGATGTGCAAGTTTTGACATAAAAAACTGGATTGACCATGTTTCTTAATTCTTAATGTCGACAACACTCTAATCAATCCACATTTTAACATGGGCGGTTTGTTTCATCCTATCTTTCACAGGACCAAAAGCTTGGACTTGGGTAAAATATGGCAGCCCAAAATTTTGACTTGAACTTGGGAAAACATTGAAACATTAAAAATAATTATAATTTCATAAAATAGACTTATTGAATAATGTGCAAATATTGTTTGAAATCATAAAAAACAACTTCAGATAACTCATAGATATATTTCCTATTGGTTTTAGTTCAAAGGAGTACAATGCACATCATCATGTCATATGATGACTGAATTATCATTTTATCATAGAAATTTACAAATCCATCAAATGCGTTACACGTTTATCTCTTGACTAAAGCTCCTCATTGCCTGAGAGCTGGAATTGGATGGTAAAGATTCTTCCTCATGAATAAATTCATTCTCAAGCATAGCACCATCTAGTACAGTTCTTGATGCTTTTGCTGCTTGCCTCTCAAAATTAGTGATCTCCTTGATAAATATGACCTCCACATCCCTACAATCCAATCCCAATATGAATTGCACAGAGGGGGTATTTATAACTTTGTACTAAACTAGAATTGCACTTGTAAAAGAAGTCTAGTATCTATGAGACTGCAATTGAATTTTTGAAGGACGAAACCCTTTTTATGTGGGTGTTGAGTTGTTCTCCTTCAAATGCAAATAGGTGAAGGAAATGTCTTTTCTAACTTGTGACTCCTTGAATTGTGTATCTAATAGTTTTGTGAGGATATTCCTAAATTCTAATTTGTGACTCTAGCAGAACAAAAATCAACTTATTATTATTTTTTAAATTCTAGCTTTGAAAGAGAAGAGAACATTGTAACAAAAAATTGGAATTCTAAAAATAGTTAAAATGAAAGAAAAATCAGTCAAAATATAAAACAAGAAAAAGAAGTCCGCTCTTCAAATTTGGTCGGTAGTTTTGTCAAATCCATTGAAGATCATTCAAAGGCCATTGAAAAATGATGTAATAACATTTACAGGGGCAGAACACAATAATTAAAGATAGATAAATGGGAAAAATGCACTTTTTTGGTGTGTTTTTAAGATTAGAGTTGTGTTTTGGGTTAGTGGGCAAGTTTTCCCTATCGAATTGGGGGTGATCACCTAGGTTGGAATTCAATGCTCATTTGTTGATGACTATCTTGTCAAGTTTAAAATCTATTCTCAAGACGAATTCAAGCCAAAATAAACATGTTTAGAATGAGTTTGGTCTAGGATGCATAATACATATGTTGTTCTTGCAGGATTTTGGGATGATTTATTGTCAGCACAAACATGTCAAAATAAATTTTGGCTCAACATGATGTTATCTTTGTAATGTATGTTCTAATTCTTTGGGTAGCTTTGTTAAGCCATCTTGATCATCTCCAAAAAACATTTAGGCCCTTGGAAATTGTTTTGGACTTTTGAAAATGTTTGCCTTAAATTCTCAAACCTTGGAAGACCACATCACATTGAATTCTGATTCTCTAAGGGTCTGGCAAACATCTTCTTTACACGAGAAGTGTGACATACATAGTAATGTTACAATGTTGAAATTTGATAGACTTGTCATATTTGCTAAAATCTGTCCTTGCCCAAAAAATTTCCCATATCTAACATAAGATTTGCTAGAAATGACGAGAAAAATAGTACTTATTATACAACACTTCTACTTCTTTTTAGCTCCTATAAATTGGGTATAGAACCAACCTCATCTTACTATAATGAATAGATAGAGGTGGGAAAAGATTCTTCTTGTTAAATTTAAAAGAAAGCAACTAGGAGACATGCACACAAAAAAGATAACTAGGAGACAACCAGGACTCGCTCTAGCCTGAACCAGATTGTGGAAATACACGGGAATCATTTGCAATTACATTTTATTTGCATGAAAATAGATATGAACTAACTTGGGGAAAAGGAATAGACATCTTAGGTCTAAAGCGTATGGATATTATAAATGATTATATGCCTACATCCTAGCTTAAGATTAACTTTGTGTATTGAGGGAAGGAGAAACTATAAACTATCTTGCCCTAGTTACAACCTCCTTCACTTTGAAAACAGATTAGGATACAAGATGTAGATGTTGTGCTAATGCTAATGCGAAAGGATATGTGGCATGGTTGAAGTCAAAGTGAAAATAGTTTGACAAAGATGTCTGGCCAAGCAAGATGTCACAACCAACTAAAAAGCTCTAAAAAGAAGCTGAAGTCAAGGAAAGATGCCACAACCAAGAAGCTTCATAACTATATGGGTGCTTTATTACACGTGTACAAATAAGGCGCAAAAGAAACAAATACCTAATGCTTTGCACTTGTCAAATCTTGTCACGTGCCAATACAAATCTGAGTTGTGACAAAAGTTTATATTGACTCACAACTTGGTCATAAAAGTACTCTGGGACTCAAACAACAAATCAGCGAGGGATAACAACTAGTATCTCATATTATGTCTAACTACCAACATACATAGAAAGTGAGTATAAAAAGAATTCTAACGGCTGAGACCATCAACAAAAATATGTGGTGTTACAATAGATTTCTAGCCTGTCATTCCTTCATTGTGGAAAAGAAACTTAATATGTCAATACACTCTAGAAGACAAAGCCACTCTTGGTATAAGCGATCATGAAATAAATATCTCTAGAAATGATGCACTTGAAGTCTTTACAAAACAAAAGGAATGAATGATAACTGAATTTTGAGCATACCAACATACAACTGATCCAATTGGTATTAGACGTTGATGTTTTAGCTGCGGGAGATATCCTTCTCTCAAAATCAAAATAATAAATGATATATAAATATTATTTTAAAGGCTGACCCAAGATGAAAAGTCGCCTTGGTTCTTGAATGAGGCCGACCCTTGTGAAGAGGCACCTTACTTTGTATATATGGAAGGAGATGCTCATTCATTTGATCATCGATTTTATTCTCAAGAGACATTCACACTTATCAAGGAGTTCGTGCATCTACAGTAGATCATATTATTGCATAAAGCAGATCAACATTAAGGAGAGATCATATAATTGTGTATTTGCATCTAAGTGAGGTGCGATTCTTTTTTGCATTATATATATTGGCCTTGTGTGGCCAAGATTGTAAGCAGATTTCTGCTCCTTTAAATTCAATATGTAAGAGAGATATTTTGGTTGGGTTTTTCTCCCTCGAGAAGGAGGGTTTTCCCAGGATAAATTATGTGTTCTTTGTTCACTGTGTTGAATTTTCTGTTAATTTGCATTTTTGATTAAAACATGGTATCATAGCGGGTTTAGGGGAAATTTAATCAAAAGCAATTGCAGATTTAAGATCACTTCTAGGTGTGGAGGAATTTGATGTGATTTTTTAAGCTTCAGGTGCTTTCAAGGATTTCGATATTTGAAGCTTCAGCTGTGATAGAATATTGTTATAATATTGGAGCAACAAGACAATATAGAGATATTAGGAGGAATTGCATCTGAAGGAAGCAAGTCGGGTTTAGATATCACTGTGAGAACAAATTTGGAAGTATATGACTGTGGTGTGGTTGTATATGGAAAATCATGAACTGCTGTTGGTGTGAGTGGATGCGATGTTACTTTGGTTTTTTGACATTGTTCTAAAGATCTGTGCGGGCTGTAATGGAGTTATGTTTTGGTTCTTGCTGAAGACAGTGTGTAGGTTCTATGTTATCTCCTCTCATTCTTGTGTCGTGTGGGATATGAGTTTAATGGAATGCTCAGGTTTGAAAAATAGTGTTCATTCTTCAAGTCATATGAGCTTTTGTGCATTGGTGTAAAGTTTGGAAATTTACCTATGGTGTATACATTTGAGGCTTCAGAGATTTCACGGAACTCTATCATTTACATTTAACAGTTGAGAAGAGACTGCAAGACAAGCACTTGACTACATCTATTGACCAACATAAAGAGGATGGATCAAGGAGCAAAAGGATGATGAGAGATTGCATAAGGAATTATAGGGAGGAAGAGCTTGTTGCATCCTGTGAGGAAGACATGTAGGCTGAAGAAATGAACAAACATGAAGACACAGCTTGCTGCCATGGGACTGAGTTGGTGGCACATAACGGAGATGTTTCTTTGAAGAAGAGGAATTAACATTCAGAGGGAGTCTGACAATCCATCAGAGGCAAACCTTGGACGAGGAGGTCAGGAGGTTGATGCAAGTACTTGGAGCTTCAGAGGGAGTCACATCATCATGAAGATCTGTTGTAATGTATGTTTCTCTGTGATGGAGAAGTATGAGGTGAAAGCTCTTGTTAGTGTATATTTCTATGTGACGGAGAAGTATGAGGTGAAAGCCCTTGTTAGTGTATATTTCTTTGTGATAGAGAAGTATGAGGTGAAAGCCCTTGTTAGTGTATATTTCTCTGTGACGAAGAAGTATGAGGTGAAAGCCCTTGTAGTGTATATTTCTTTGAGACGGAGAAATATGAGGTGCAAGCCCTTGTCCATCTCTGAGATGGAGATGTGGTTCTTTCCACACATGGGAGTAGCCATTGTGGACGTCATGTTGAGGAGACTCCATGACGACATCACGTTGAGAGACTCCGTGATGAACCCTTTCTACTTGTGTTTTTCCACACATGGGAGTAGCCATGGTGGATGTCATGTTGAGAGACTCCATGACGACATAACGTTGAGAGACTCCATGATGGACACTTGTGCATATGTTTCTTTCCACACATGGGAGTAGCCATGGTGGATGTCATGTTGAGTGACTCCATGACGATAGCACGTTGAGAGACTCCGTAATGAAATTTTTCTCAAATTGGTGTAGCCATTCTAGATGTCATGTTGAGAGACTCCATGATGTGGATATCTAGAAGGATACCTCCCTAGCTAAGAGGGAGTGTTGATGTTTTAGCTGCGGGAGATATCCTTCTCTCAAAATCGAAATAATAAATGATATATAAATATTATTTTAAAGGCCGACCCAAGATGAAAAGTCGCCTTGGTTCTTGAATGAGGCCGACCCTTGTGAAGAGTCGCCTTGCTTGTGAAGAGGCACCTTACTTTGTATATATGGAAGGAGATGCTCTTTCATTTGATCATCGATTTTATTCTCAAGAGACATTCGCACTTATCAAGGAGTTCGTGCATCTACAGCAGATCATATTATTGCATAAAGCAGATAGACATTAAGGAGAGATCATATAATTGTGTATTTGCATCTAAGTGAGATGCGATTCTTTATTGTATTATATTGGCCTTGTGTGTGGCCAAGATTTTAAGCAGATTTCTGCTCCTTTAAATTCAATATATAAGAGAGATATTTTGGCTGGGTTTTTCTCCCTTGAGGAGGAGGGTTTTCCCAAGATAAATTCTGTGTTCTTTGTTCACTGTGTTGAATTTTCTGTTAATTTGCATTTTTGATTAAAACAACATTAGAAAGAATTTTACGATGATGTATGCTATTCATTTTATATTTCAGTTTTATATGTTTCTCTAGTTAGGTTTGATGGGCGAATTTCCTGTTTCTGATTTTGAAGAGTTTTGTTTATTGTCATCTTTTTTTGTTTAATGTTTGTATTGATGTTTCCAGGGTAATTTTTTTGCTTTTTTGGGATTTAGGTTTATAAGTTTTTAAGGGACAGGCCTGTGGTTTTGGGATTAAGGTTTATGGGTTTGAAAGGTTTTTTGCTGTTTTTTATGTTAAGGATTTAATTGATTTATGATTTTGCTGTGATTTCTTCTGCCATTGGTTTCTTTAAATTGTCAAAAACCTGATGCTTTTTGGATAGAACTAGGATTTATGTGATTTGTAGAGTTTTTGCAATCTTATATGCTAATGATTTTCTGCATTTAGGGTCAATTTCTGTAGGCTGCCAAAGTTTTTTATTATTTTTTTATATTTGTAATATTTTTATGTGGTTTATTTACCAGACAATTTTTCTTATTTGGGCTTGCAGATTTCATATGGGCATTGTTTTGCAATTTTGGCCCTTAAGCTTTAATTGTTCATTGTTTTATGATTTCATCATGTTTAGAATTTTTCATGTGGTCTATGTACAGGGAAAGGTTTACTTTCTTAGGCTTATAGGCTTTGTAAAGGTGATATTTTGATTTTTGGGCTTAAGGTTCATGTTTTTAAATTGTACCCTTGTGTTTAGGGAATGTGTGGGGTAAAGCTCTTGGAATTTTGTGGTGTTTAGTTTTGTGATTATGGTTTCTGTTTTTCATAGTTTTCACTGCAATTCACTGCTTTTTGGATTACTATTTATATGGTTTGAAATTATATCCATATTTTCTATTTTGGATTTATTTTGATTCCATATTTCTAGTACAGTTTTGCTTTGTGTGGCTTAGAGTTTATAGGTTGTAAAAGTTGTGTCATAGCTTTTGTTTAGGGCTTACCGTATTCAAGAGTTTAATTAAATTTCTGCTTTTGGATTTAGTGTGTGCAGGTCATAAAAATTAGATGCTTTTTGTTGGAACCAGTATCTGTGACTTGTGGGATTTTGCAAATTTAGATGTGATTCATTTTGTGATTACTACGAAGTTTTTATGGTTTCCAAGCTATTTTCTTTGGGCTTGTGGTTTATAAGTTGTAAAAGGACAATTTTGTGCCTTGGGTTTATTGATTTTAAGAGTTTGTGGTCCATTACTTGTGTTTGGTGTTTGTTGTATTTTGCAGGTTTTGACAATGTTGTATGTGTGTTGTACAGTTTCCAGGACAATTTAGTGCTTTTGAGATCATGGTTCAGAGTTCTTGAAAACTTAATAATTCCCTTTCTCTATATAAGAAGCTGTTATCCCCAAAATTTGCTGTGTGGGACTAAGTTCCTTGTCTATTATGGTGGGACATTTCCCTTTATTAAAACCTGCAGGAAATTTATGTATGGCAGTGTATACAAGAATATCTATATAAAATCGGCTATGAGGCAAATCATTTAATAACATGCATTCTTACCAAGAAAATAACACTATGCAGATAAATAATGACAAATATTCCCCTTCAATGCTATGCCTCTTAGAATATCTGAATATCAAATACCCAATCAGAATAATGCAGAAAACAGAATGGAGGGAGACTTGTTTTATCAACCAATATGTAATGACTTACAAGCCACCAACAGATGACTTGTGAACCACCAACAAATTGCTAGCGCTTTCTAGCTTACAGGATTATCTGTGGTGCTTTGTCTTCAAGGAGACGCTTCTCATGAAAAGTGCATTTATATGAAACTTTCAGTCTTAGACTCTTAGCTATACCCAGTAAATATGGGATGAATAATTTAATACTGTATTATGACTGCCTTGCCCTGCTGCTTACCTCTTTGTTTTCCTTTACCATTCAAGTGACAAATTAAACATTATGTCAAACATAGATGCAAAACTTGCGGAAAACTCGGCGAGTTGCAAAAAACTCGCAAGATTTTTTGCACACTGAGTATTTCCGCCATTTACTCACCATCCTATACTCGCTGTGCAAATGACAAAAACTCGCCAAGTTTTTGGCGATTACTTGCCCAAAGCTTGGCGAGTTTGTGCTAAAAACTTGGCCGCTCAAAAAAGTCTCTCCCTGTGGCTGGTAAAAAGGATTTTCGTTTCATTTTTTCAGTCTATTAGTTGCTCTCCTTCACGAAAAACACTTACCCAAAATGATGTACACCATGAAGGCTTGTGTCGTTTTGGAGGTCTTACTTTGGGCTTGGTGGCGGGGGCTCGGCCCTTCGACCCCACCCTGTATTGTGAAGTGCATCAAGGGCGCTGCCCCCGAACCCCGTGAGGGGCGTTGCTCCTTGACCCCATTGGGGGCGTTGCCCCTAGACCCCCACGAGGGGCGCTGCCCATCAACTTCGCTGGGGGTGTTGCCCTCGACCCCGCGGGGGGAGCTGCCCCCAAATCCCCTTTAGGGGTGCTGCCCCTTGATCCCATTGGGGGAGTTGCCCCCAAATCCCCACAAGGGGCGCTGCCCCTCGACCCCATTGGGGGCGTTGCCTTCAAACTCCCATTGAATTCATTTGATTTTCTAGGGACTCTCCAAGTCCAAGGTTCCAAGTTTGCCTACAAGTCTTCATCTATAATATCGTCTAGTTCAACCTCTCCCCTAGTTTTCAATAGACATGGGAAGAGGAAGATGTAAATTTGTAAAATATATTAATGTAGTAACTAGTATTTACTTTCAGTTTTACAAAAACAATTTGCTAGTTTCATTTTTTTTCAGACTATCAGTATCAGCGCATTCCACATGAGGATGCCATTTTGTATCCATTTGCTTTCAAATAAATCAAATACAACTAGACTCAACTTGTTTCTTTTATGCACTCATTTATTGAGTCATTGGATGCATCTTATCATTGAATTTTGCAAAAAAATTGCGTTTTTAATGAAATTTGAGCAATTTTTTAAGTTGCTGTGTTTTTTGCCGAGTCAAGTTTTTTGGGCTTGGTGTGTTTTTCAATTTGGCAAGTTTTTCAACTATGATGTCAAAGAACAGATCTGGATCAAGCATTCTGTGACAATAATGAAAATAACTCAGCATTGTGTTTTGGTGTCTCCATAATATCTCAGAATGTGTGTTCCAAGATACTGCAGCAATGAGCTTTTTAATAAGGTTGAGTGACAAGCACTATTTGACAAGCATGCCAATGAAAGGATATCCATATATGTGACATTATCTATGCTTTCACCTCCAGGTGACAAGAAACTCTGGTCTTTCAGCTTTTCCATGCTAGTTAACACCATTCAAGTCAAGGAGAACAATCTTGTGATGTTGTTGCTTCCAATGAGGAAACCAAGTATTTTCAAACAATGCTTTAGGGTGGTTTCCAAGAAATCCACCTAGACAGATACTATCATGTTCACTTCAGCATCTCTGGCTGCTTCCACCCTGTGTCACAGTATTCGGCGAATTTCATCCATGAAATTTGAATTTTGTCGAATTTTAAATATTAATAAAAAATTCGTTTAAATTCGTACGATACAGGCATAAGTTTTTTTGATTAAATTATATTGTTTTAAAAGTTTTCTTAGGGTTTTCGAATAGATTTTTTAAGGGTTTCTAGGCTATTTCATTTCTCTATAAAATGTCTGTTCACATCGCTCTGAACACAGACAACGAATTTCTGGGTTTGATCGCCGAAGAGTCTGGTCAAGAGCAATCGCCAAACAGTCTGGAAGTCAAACAATCTGGTCACATTGCCTGAACACATTTCTGCCACATTTTCCTGTGCTGTCGAATTTCTCTGTCTGAATCACCTGCATTTTGTCGCTGCTGTATTCATCGCCCTTCAGAAAAAATTAGGGTCGAGACTTAGACGGTTCATTGAGGACCTAATTTATCATTTATTATTGAATATGACCAACATAAGTAAATCGATCATTATGATTTTAAGATACCGATAAAGACCCTACATTATATTATCAATATAATAATATGGTGTAACATGTTATAGTCATTAAATAAATACAAATTTATTATAGTGTTCATACTAGTATTTTATCATTAATAAATTTATTAATTGAATGGGAAAATAAAAATAAAAAGAAGACAAGTGTGTACATATATATTACTTATATTTTAAAAAAATACCTTATAGTTTAAAAAAATAAATTATATTTTTAAAAATTAAAAAATTTATTAAGATGAATTTAATCCAAATTTTTTACTTTTCAAAATTTTCCCTTGTCGAACTTCATCCGAATTTCAATGTTGCCGAACTTGAATTCAAATTCGAACCCTGTGTCTTAGCTTCCACCAGTCCAAGCCTGCAGATAGCTTAAGCTCTATCCAAGATAGATTGTGCCAAGGAGGAGCAGCTCTATCCCAGGAGCACAATGATCTGCATGGCTTCTTGCTTGAATGGATGTTATAAGTTTTTAACCATATCTGAACTATGCAAACAATCACATTTATCCACATGACATTTCCTTTCTTCGAGAGTTTA
The DNA here is from genome assembly GCA_007258455.2 of Sequoia sempervirens. Lineage (NCBI taxonomy): Eukaryota > Viridiplantae > Streptophyta > Pinopsida > Cupressales > Cupressaceae > Sequoia > Sequoia sempervirens. The sequence goes on from VDFB02337955.1 coordinate 26,212, forward strand.
ATGGGTAATACCATCTTGGTCAAGTGGAAGGTGGTGCTCATTTCAGCGATGGGGGTGTCCCCCCTTCAGGGGATGTTTGGGGAACTCCCTGACATACCCGAGATGGCCAGGTGTCCCCACACTGCCCAAAGTTTCTCTATGCCATGATAAAGATTTTGACTTGTGTCAAAGCTTTGAACAAACAGACAACATGATGGCATGTATAAATGGTTGACCATGGAAAAAGAAGGAATATTTACTTGTTATTGGAGTCAAAGTGGACCATTCAAACTATTGTTATTGTTTTTGTTTACTTGAATGTACACTCTCTCACCTTTAAGTTTAACTACAGGTAGTTGGTGATCAATTATTTCTTAATTCATATGTCACAAACACCTCTTGCTTAGTAGAGAGTCGAGGAGGCAGTGAGGGTGAGCTGGTGGTTGGATATTGTCAAGTTTTCATAAATGTTTGCAAGTTTCTACTGACTGCCGAAAGGAATTTCTAAAAATTGAGAAGAAAATAAATATTCCTGTCTTCAACTGTGGAGTCCTCATCATTTAGACCACTTGGATTCCACAGCTTCACCATTAGTTCTCTGAGGAATGAATATTTGGTTGGAAATAATAAAGATTTGATGTTGGAGAAAACATAGGAATCTTGAGAAGACATATAATATATTTATTATTAAATTCTTAATTAGTATTTATATATATAATATTTGGTTGTTAGTTGCCATTTCCAAATTTTGGTCCATAGCTCCGTCCTTGAAACCTGTCTCCATGGTCCAAAACTCTTGGAACACACAAACATACATATGTCTCTCTCTCTCTCACACACAAGTCTATCACACAAAGACACAGATGCACGTGCACATACACCACCATGCACACACTTTTTAATGGCAATTCATAAAAAGAAAAGATTCTTCAAAACCATGTATGTTGTCTCCTGCTGTCATTTTCACTTGTGCATATTGAAAAGGCAAACTCAAATGTCCTTATATAATGAACCTAGATGTTATTAAGTCTTCATAAATATTTGTGAGTTTCTGCTATTGGCTCTAAGGAGTTTCTAAAAATAGGGAAGAAAATAAATATTCCTAATCTTCAACTGTGGAGCCCTCGTCATTTAGACCAGTTGGATTCCCCAACCTCACCATTAGTTCTCTGAAGAGTGAATATTTGGTTGGAAATAATAAGGATTTGGTGTTGGAGAAAACATAGGGAATTGTGGGAAGAAATACCCAAATTTTGGTCCATACCCCCGTCCTTAAAAGTTTAAACCAGTCTCCATGGTCTGAAACCCCATGGAACACACACACACACACATGTCTATCATCACACACACAGACGCACACACTCGCATGGACACACACACAAATACACACACTTTTTAATAGCAATTTATAAAAGAAAAGATTCTTCAAAACCACATGCTTTGTCTCCTGCTGTCATTTCCACCTGTGCATATTAAAAATAGAAAAACTCAAATGACCTCATAAAAATGAACCTGCATGCTTTATATATTTGAGATTTCTTTTAAAAAAATACATTAGTGAAAATGATAGTGGGAGGCAGAGCATGTGGTTTTGAAGAATATTTTATGAATTGCCACTAAGTGCTGCTTAGGATGCTGCCTTATTTTTAGGTTGTTTTGAACCAATTTTGAATATTGTGTAGCAAATGTAAAGCAGCAGTGGGAAAGAAGATTTGATTGTTAACAGGTTTATCATGTTTCTCGATCTCTAACTGAAATCTTTGCTTTTGGGCCTATATTTTGTTGGCTTGGAAGGACAGCATCAAAGTTTTGGCCTAGCGGTTCATTAGTTGAAGAGGGGCAATTGGTTCTTGTTCTGTGCTTGAAGTTTACATGTTTTGAGAGTCTGTAATTATCTAGTGTTTGCTTGCTTGGTTGAAGCACCTCTGGTTTCTTTTATTGCCTCCCTCTTATATTTTCAATCATCAAATATGATGTTCTACTTTTTCATTGGATTAGGGTTTATTTGTTTTAAAGTTGTAATCTTACACACCTTTGATTTTGTGACTAGAATTTATGATGTTCTATAGCTTCAAGGACAATTTTTTGCATTTGGTCCAGTTTTACGGGGTTTGAAAATTCATGAATCATTTTCTTATGGCACTTTATCGTTTCTAGTGCAAGCATCAGCTTCTGAGCTTAGGCATTATAACTTTAGAAAGTTTATACATCTATTAGCTACAGACTATGTTACTGAATTGGCTGGAAAATACGGCATTTCTGGGTAAGAGTTGTACCAGAATCAGATGCTGATCCAAATCATCTTGTTGAATCGGGCAGGGTTTGGATTTGAGCAGTTGGAATCATGTGGAGATGGTGCAAGGTGTGGGCAATTCTGGGGTTGTGATTCCAAACTGATTTCAGATTGATTCCAGCGTTGGGGGATTTTTTTCAAGGCAATTGTTTTTGGAGTTTTTGACCAGTGAAAATCTAAATGACTGTACCCCAAACACTAAACAACCAGCACATTATGGAATCTCAGCAACATTAGACAACAAACAGGGAAAGGAAGGGAGTTTTCTCTGTTGATAGGGTGACATGCTAAACAGTCAAGGAGATAGCATCTGCAGCAAAACTTAAAATTACCATCAAATTTTATTTTGCTTCCAACTTCGAGAATATTTAAATCCAAAATAATTCCCAGTAGCCTTTATTTAACATATTCCTCTCCCATTTTCTTTAATTTTCACTTTATTACTTAGCATGCATTCTGTGTCATTTACTCCTGCAGTCTGAGCTGAATGTTATCTCATTTCTCCGTTTTCACTGCATATGAAATCAAATGTAAAATAATGTTCCATGTTTACCTTCTTTAATCTTTTATTTCTTTCTTATTTTTGCTTTGTCTTCATTTTTTATTTTGTTTGATTGATATTTTTTTTATGATTTTTACTCTTCAGATTTCAAAATTTTATTTAAATAAATAAATAAATAATATTTCTTATTTATTAAGTCGATAAATATTTATTTATACATAGTATCTATGAACAATGAATATCTATCATGATATTTAAGTTAGAAAAATTGATATCAAATTATTATATTGTATTTCAAATTTGGAATACTTGTGGAGTTTTATTTGGCATATACATGATATGTGGTATTCTGAACTTAATTTATGTATATATTTATGATTTTTATATGTTTTTTGTATGGATGCACCCAAAATGTACACAGCCCCACAATTTTTTTGTCATACTTGCATACTCATGAAACATGGGTCAATGAGTTTGACTTGTAAAACTACACTGTTGAATCCTGATGGCAATATCACAATACTTGCATACCGTATTTATGTACCCATACCTGTACCTGATTCTCATTCAGCAACTAAGGCTATTGCTGTTTTGAGGTAAATTAAAATAATCCACTTTTCAGCTTAGTTTTGAAGCTTCAATGTGATTTAGAAGTTTCTTATGTGAGTTTTTATGTTTAGGGTTTATTGTGTATTAGTTAACTACAAGAAATATATAAGTTTTTTAATTGTAGCTTTTTCATTAGGCATTGATTTGTTGTTTTCATTGAATTTTGGACTATGCGCTTGATTTCTGTTGCTTTTTTAGAGTTTTTAAGGATTATATGTTTTAAAAGGCCAATCTGAATTTTAAAGCTCAAGTTTTTCTCTTAGGGGGTGACTGTATTGACTCTATGCGTCAGTTTTATTTAAATTTATCCGTAGTTTTTTATGTTAACTAATTGAAGGCCTTTCCATAGGCATTTTTACTCGGATCTTTTTAAAATTCGTTTCATTAACCAAGTATGTATTTTCTTCTTTTACCTTTTTAGGCTCAGGGTCTGTAGTTTTATGTGTGCATGCATCATATTTTGTGTTTAGTGTTACGGGACTGTAATTTCAGTCTTTTTTTGCTTTTCCCATGTTTTAGGGATTATAAATTTTTGAAGTATTGAAAGAGCAATTTGAATTTTAAAGGTCAATTTTTTTTTGTTATGGTGGGGATGCCTTCCTTTAGATGGGGGGCTATATATGCTCTTTTGGGTGCGGGGTAGATTGTACTTTTCTTTGTTGAAGTTATATTTTTCTAAAAGCTGCATCTTAACAGGTTTGAATTTGCTTCCTTTGTTTAGGGTTTGAAACATGTGTGTCCTCTTTCTTATAGTCAGGGTCTACATTGAATTTAAGAGTATACTGCAATTTCTGGGTTGGAATTTGGTGTTGATGTCTGTATTGCATGCTGTGCTATATAATTCTTTCTTTTTCAAGCACTTGCTTGTAGTTTTTACTGGATTTCTTGTCATTTTATTTTGATTGGGGTTCATTGTTAAATTTTTTTGTTTTATCCATGGGTTTTTTGCATGTTGGCTACATCATTGATACCATGGTCCTGTGGTCCAAGTTTCATGGTTCTTGGGATTATTGTATTTACTAACTTGCTGAAATACATACTTTTGGATTTGAGGTTAACAGTGTTTTAAAAGTGTGTGCATATCCAACTTTGTTATTTGCCGTATATTGTTGCCTGTTCCCTGATTTGGGGTTAGGGTTTTACAAGTTTTCAGGGTTGTGTATGATCAATCTGGGAATTAGGGTTTTACAAATTGGGAAAGCTGTCTGTGAACCTTGGTTTAGCATTTCATGATATTGGGTATTTTTTCTAAAACCCCGGATTTCAATAAGATCAGTTGTTTTCCTGATGCTTTTTGTCCAAGATAATTGTGTATATGGAGCTCAATTTTTGTATTATATTTTTTTTTTTTTACGTCTTTGGTGGACCAGCATCTGGAAGGCTATGTTTTGCTTCTCTGGAAGGAAATATATATGTACCTGTGCTCTATTTCCAGGCTATAAGGTTTTGTGTTCCATCTTTTCAGGCTTCTGACTTGAAATTAATAGGGATCTTGTAGAATTTCTTTGTTGAATTTGACAGTTATGAAGTCCTTCAAGAGTTGCACATCATTTTTTTGCATTTTCTGCTGCTGTGCATACAGTTTAAGGCAAGTGATTGCTTTTTTTTTCTATTCTGATCTGGATCTTAAAGCTGTTGATTTATAGCCAAATGAGAGTCATAGCTTCCTTTTCCATTGTTCAATCCATTCTTTCTTGTTAGTGATTTTTGTATTATATTTTGTTTTTATCTCTTCGGTGGACCAGCATCTAGAAGGTTATGTTTTGCTTCCCTGGAAGACATTATATCTCTACATGTGCTCTATTTTTCAGGCTATAAGGTTTTGTGTTCCATCTTTTCAGGCTTCTGTTTTGGAATTAATAGGTATCTCTTATAATTTCTTTGTTGAATTTGACAGTTATGAAGTCCTTCAAAAGTTTCACATCATTATTTGCATTTTCTGGTGTTGTGCTTACATTTAAGGCAAGCGATTGATATTATTTATTCTGATCTGGATCTTAAAGCTGTTGATTTATAGCCAAATGAGAGTCGTAACTTCCTTTTCCTTATTTGTCTTCTTTTTCCTCAGTGTTAGCTCTGAGACCCGGGGATGTACAGTGCTTCACAAGCCCTTATATTTTATTCTTCAGGTTTGGGGGTTACAGAATATTTGGTATTAGCAAGGTTCTAGATATCCTTTGTCTTCAATCTGGTTCATTGAGGTTTGTGTTTTTTCACATTTGAAGACCAGGAGTGACATTTTACATGGTATTAGTTGTGCATGATCTGTGGTATGTTAAGTTCTAGTTATAGCTGCTGCTCTGGATTTAGTCTTAGTAGGTGCACAGATGTTTTTCTTTACTTTTTGAAAATTAAGGTTTAGAACTGTAAATTCCTGTGATTCATATGGTATCTGTTATATTGAAATAATATTTGTGTGCGCTAAATTAATTTTGTGTTAGGGTTATTTGTTCTGTTCACAAGTTTATGAAGTCTTTGTTCATTTTGAATATTATGATTTTGTGGACATAAAATATTGGTATCTAAATTATGGATTCTCAAATTGCAGTGGCTTTTGGATGGATCTTATGAAAATGCAAGTTATTATGTAGGAAGGTAAAGATGGTGTTTAAGATGAGCAGGAGAAAGCTTGAATGGCACTTGTCTGAAAGCAAATTTATAGTTGAGACATAAAACACCTGATTTGTTTTGATGTAAGAGGTTTGTGAGAAGCTTTATGCTGTCTGTAATTATGTTCTACTTTTTGGTTCAGACAATGTAACTTGGTTATTTGCATTGTAAATGCTTTGCGAACAGGCATTGTTTGTGTTATGAAGCATTTAAATATTTTATCTGGAATCTTTTTTTTTAAAGTTGTATGGTAACAAGCCAAGTGGAAACATTCCAATATGCGTTTTAATCAAATGATGGTTTATCACCATAGCAATGCAAAAAAGTCTCTTGGCAGGATGGGTCACATTACAATAGTAGTATGCATCCTGCCATTCTTATAGGTGTGCTTGTTAGAACATCAACTGTACTTACTGAATATAGCAATCGAAGAATATGATTTTATTTGAGGATCGAGTCATTACGTGTTTTAGAAATGTCGGCTTTATCAGCTATGGTACATACACTTGACCAATGTAATTGAGCTAAATCTATAGGAAACTTCAATTCTGTGCTTATGATATCAAAACTAAATCTGTGCTCCAACACTGATTGTGAAAAGGTATAATGGCTCATGCGTGCTTACTTCAATACTGAATCCAAAAATGAAGGATCGCAACTGTGGAAAAGTTTGACAAAGAAGTAGAGCATGTGTTGTTGTCAATAGGTCTTGTAGCCTTAAGGAATCTGGTGGATTTTTTGTTTTTGATACTTTAAGATTTTGAGGTGTGGGATTTCTTCATTCAATTGATATGGAGGTAACTTGAAGGCCGGCTGTTTTTGGTTGTGTTTCAAATTGAAAATGCTGATGTATAACAATACACTTGACCAATGTACATACACTTGACCAATGTAATTGAGCTAAATCTATAGGAAACTTCAATTCTGTGCTTATGATATCAAAACTAAATCTGTGCTCCAACACTGATTGTGAAAAGGTATAATGGCTCATGCGTGCTTACTTCAATACTGAATCCAAAAATGAAGGATCGCAACTGTGGAAAAGTTTGACAAAGAAGTAGAGCATGTGTTGTTGTCAATAGGTCTTGTAGCCTTAAGGAATCTGGTGGATTTTTTGTTTTTGATACTTTAAGATTTTGAGGTGTGGGATTTCTTCATTCAATTGATATGGAGGTAACTTGAAGGCCGGCTGTTTTTGGTTGTGTTTCAAATTGAAAATGCTGATGTATAACAATATGGCTTACCATATTAAATTCGTTTCTGTTTTGAGTGAAGTTTTTTCAATTGGATTATGTTTTACTCTGTATTGAATCCATTTTGTATTCATTTCAAGTTTATTGATTAAGAAATTTGTGAAAATTGTAATATGTTGCCTGTCATCATAACCCTCTTGTTAATTTAGGGCCACTTTATCTCAATTCTATTGAAGTTAAAATTTATTCTTGAAGGTACTTACATTCTTATCAATGAATTGTGGACTACTAGATACTCAACAAATATGATCCCCTGCCTTGAACGCCATGTTTGGTCCAGGGTCCAAAAACAATTTGAGTAGACTCCATTTATTCAGGGTGAAATTTGTGAGACACTACTATTTTGAAGGAACTGCAACACTGGTAAAGAGTGTGGCAAACATTGTTGTTTTACGCGTGAAACACATTGAATCTTGATTATGAATGCATCTCTTTGTGTGTAGATCAACATGACCTTCACCAAACAAGGTATACATGGGAAGAATAGGAAGGGTGCATCCCTTGATATTTTTTTCACAAAAGATCCATCACCAACATGATCATATGGATTATCACATGAGAGCCCATTAATGGAAGCCGTGAATTAGAATGGAGAAATATTCTAGCAGTAAAACCCATTTAGTACTTTTAATGTTTATTATATGATCATCATGAAGGCTAGCATTGCTTTTAAAAAATTAAGCTCTCTTCAAGTTCGTACCACAAAGTTAAAGAATCAAGCACCCTTGGAACAATTAAATATTGACAAGAAAAACTGTAATCAAGCCTTCATACTCCTTGACTTATCAACGAATGTTTGTAAGTAGAAAAACTAAAAATCTTAAATCTTCACGAGAATTATTTCATAGTTTGAGAGAAGCATGCCAAGAATAAATAGAAGTTTCTCGAGGACAATAAATTATTTTTTCCTTAGGACAAAGAATCGATCCTTAAGTTCAATTAGTTATATATTATTATAGAGAGTAAAACCACTCCCTAAAGACAATAATAGCCAACTTGCTCAAATGATTCTCAAATGTAAAAGGTTGGGCTGGCCTAGAGATTGATGCAATCCACCATGTGTCAATATATAGGATTAATAAGTAAAATAAAATTGATACTTCAAAATTTAAACTAGATAAAATGGTTACAAGTTTGGGATACGATCATAATTGTTGTTTTGTCAAGGCGTGAATAATTAGAAAATGTAACGTCAAAGAAACATTTGAAATTGTCAAGGCACTTCGTATTTTTTTTTATCAAACAATATTACATATTTATAGTTTTAGATATCTTCAACAACTTCTTATAATCGTGTTAATTATGGTGACAACTAATTGGACATCTAATGACAACAAACTATAGAAGATTGGACAACTACTACTCTTTATTGACATGTTGATGACATGTACAACTCTGTTTAACTATTGGAGTGTTATATTCCAATACTCTCTTTTAACACTACAACATCAAACTAGCTATCAACATAAAAACAAAAGGAAATACATTATACAAAAGTAGTTCTTTGAAAACAATTTTCAAACTAGTAAAAAATTCTTCAAACTGCTCCCAAGTATAGTCACTTAGTTGTAATCCAAGTTTCCAACATCATTAGACACCATTTGCACATGAAGTGTCTCATCACCTTCGTAAAGGTATGATGTTGAACTTCCAAATTTTTGGATCTCCCTTGAGCTATTGGATATCAATTTTCACGTCTCATAACTCCAATGATGTATAGTTTCTTCGACCCACAAACACCTTAGACTATTGAGCATCTATCTATCCTCTATTGCATCCCTCCGTCTTCAAAGTGTTGGCCCCTTCAAAATAGAACTGCTTCATCTTGGAAGTCATCATTACTATCATCTAGTGGTTTTTTTGTAGGCCTCATCACACAATGATTTATGCATTGATCATTTGACACCTCCCAAAACAAAAATCTTCCACAAAGCTTCAATGCTTGGACAAATAAGAATTGAAATAGCACACAAAACACTACTAAGAAACAAAGATCTCCTTCTACAATATATTGCAACTTTCTTTTTCTCTACATTAGAAATTTGGCTGCTCACACTAGTAACATTGCTTATCAATCTCTTTAACAAAACAATACCAACTCCTATCACTACTCAATCATTTCTTCTATGAATATTTTCTTAATAGTTACAATGTAAGAGACAAAATTGTGGTGGCTTTGATACTAAATTAGAAAATATAAAATCAGAGAAACATTTGTAACAGTTAAGGCACTCTGCATATTTATTCATCAACTAATATTACAAATTTATAATTTTAGATATCTTCAGCAACTTCCTATAATCAGACATCTAATGACAACAGAGAGTACTAGACACAACTTCTACTCTTTATTGACATGTTGATAACACATATAGTTTAGTTAAATTGTTGTAGTGATATATTCTAACATGAATTTGTCTTGGATGTAGGACCTTGCCATTGGCAAAAGAATATAATGAATCTTGCTAAAGCTTGATGCATGTCAAAAGTTAATGTTTAAAGTTATTTTTTTGAAAATCTAAAATAATTGGTTGATTATTGTTGACATACGATGATATTAGTTGAGAATTGATACTTCATTTTTATTTAAAAAATTAATTTATTAATTTTCTTATCATTTGTAATCTCTTAATCATTTATATGAAAATGTTTTAAGATTATCTTTAATGTTTAAATTTAGTAAAATTAATGATTAAAAACATTCAAATTTAGTGAAGCACTAGCAATTGTTGTGTTTGTACTTAATAAATGACCAAAAAAGTATCCTTTGTTACAAGTCACATCAAAGGGACAACCAATCATATGGTGATATTTAGGCGATCAATATTATATGTTTTGATGTATATGTTTCATTTAATATTTTTTGGAGTATTCTTAAACAATTCAGTGAAGACAAAGTTATTTAACTTTTTTGAGGAGTGTTATGTGACTACAATAGACATCTAAGATCTTAAACAATAATTTCTAAGTTCTTAATTTACCCACAAAGATATATTTTCATAAAAACTTTAGGTACCATTTAAAAATTTGAACATATATTGTTAACGCCATCTCCATTCACTTGTTATGTACAATCTAGCTTTATAAATATTTTAAATTTTTATAAGTCATTTTTTTATTATTGCTATTAATAATGTTTTAAATTTTTTTATAAATAATTATTTTAGATTTTCATAAATGAATATTCTATTTTTTTCCCTTCCTTCGTGTTACAAGTAAAAATTGAAAAAAATAATTTTGTTTTTGTTTGAAGTTTTTATAAATAATTATTTTAAATTTTCATAAATCAATTTTATATATTTTCTTTCATTATTGATATAAACAAAAAATTAAAATACAATTTTCAAATATTTAAAAAATTAAAATAAAATTCACTTTTTCTTAAATAAAATAAAATAGTTTTAATCAATTCGTGTGAATATATATTTTTTAAAATCACATTTAATTTAATTTATATTTTTCTCTAAAATATTTCAATACATTTCTCTACAATTATTTCACTTAACAAATTTAAATAAAATACAATTAACTTTTTTTCCCCACAAGAATTCAATATAAAAAATAAAAAGTATTGTTTCATGAAAATAAAATTATTTGACTTTCAATTGAGTGGTTGGACGTGTGCGAGAAGAGAGCCAACGTTTAGAACGGGAAAAATCGAAAAAGAAAACTCTCTTAAAAATAGTTAAAAAAAAAAAAAACCACATTTTGGCCAATCATTAATAGTGAGATGACATTTCATAGATTATTAGGGTTTCATTTTTTTTTTTTTGGGTCCATATAAGTCCACCTAACTTTAGAAGAAGGGAAGAGTAAAGTCATTGGGATCCTTTCTTGTAAAGGGAGGGAAAGTGGGCCCCCCTCTTTCACATCATATATATATAATTTTTTTTTTTAATAATTAGATTGTATTGGTAATATAGTTTTTTAGATTTGATTGTAAGGGCAATTTAGTCTTTTTATTTAAAATTCAGTGTTTTAGAATTTAAGGTTCATAATTTCAAAATATGATTATTACATGAAGGAATTATTGTTAAAAGTTTTTGATTGTGTGTTTAGGATTGTATATTTAAGACAACTATTTGAAATCATTTTGGTTATTGATTAGTAGTAATTCACATTCACAAATTTAAGCACATAGTCTTAAGTCTTAATTTGTATCAATCATAATTTTCTTGGTATCTCAACATTGAACATTATTTTTTCTATTTTGATATTGTTAAATCAATATGAGGGCATAAATCAAGACAATCATTGCCCTTTCCTAAATATATGGCAAACTCTAATGGTGCTTTTTAGTACCACACCACATTAAGACATAGCTATACATGTAAAACAATATTTTTGTAAGCAAGGAAGGACAATTTTTTTATCAAATAAAATCACACCACCTAAGACATAATCACACTAGTCAAATTAGATTGTGGGTGTGATGGGCCTATGTTCTTAAATTTTAGTCATCTTTGGTCTATTCACTTATCAAGTTTCTCAATTCTCTATCACAACATCACAACAATTAAAGTTCACATCAATCTAATTTCTAGTTTAGTGTCTCAAAACTCATCTATTTTATTAATTTAGGGTCTAATTTAATTGCTTGTCATCCCATTTAGACGTTAAATTAATCATAGGGTGCATTTTATTTTTGTACAATAGGGTTGTCGCCATTAAAAGGTTCACATGACTCGTCTACTTGTATGCTAAAATTTTGACCCTTTAAATATTTAACTAACTACAATAATTTTTCATCTATGGTAATTATGAGTTTTAATGTATTTCAAGCTAAATTGGATTGTAGGATTTTTGAAATGCCTCAATCAATTATCTCAAAATTTTAAATTCATTAAAAACATAGCTTTGAAGTTGCCCCTGTTATTTCCTCGTTGTTGAGGTTTCAAGAGGACACACCTACTAATGCCTCTCCTACAATGGAATGAGTCTCATTTTATGAGGTGAGTGAAGGAGTAGTCACAAATGGTGAAGAAGGGGCATCATGTTAGGAAGTGAGAGTTGAATCGACCTATAGATAGGGCATAAAGGATTTTAAGCTCCTCATGTAATGTTAAACTAGTTCACAAAATTGTCCACCAAATCTAGCGAAGGATAACACCCATTATTGCCAATTCTAGAAAACCACAACAATTGAATATAAATCAAAAATTATTTTAATCTTGGAGGAATCTCTAGAGAATACTAGTTTATTTTCACTCATAATCTAGCACTAATCTACTCCTACTCTCATAATTACTAGGGAAAGGGTTACATAAGTTTGGGGATCAAGAAGAGGGGGAACATGGTGTCAAGAACTAAAATGAAAATGGAGGTGATGCACCAAAATAAGTGATAAGTGGCTCTCCTTTCAATGTTTAACATTCCACATGTCTTTAAATATTGTGTAGTTGGGGTTTATCATTTTCTATTTATAGTTTAGCTTACAACATAAATAGATTTAATAGAAATGTAATAAGCATAATGCATTCATGAAAGCATACTAAACCTCCACAACTAGAGGATCATAATGTCACAAAAAAGGAAACTTCAAACATAAGGACTCTCCCTTGTAAAGGTGTTGAGCAACAAAGGCATGATAACACCTCTATTAATTAACTTGATGAGAATCTCACTATGCCATGCTAATGAGATCAACTAGCTATTTAAAAATGGAAAATCAATTATGTTAGTTGGAGCTTATGATTCTAGAAGGTGTTAATGATTAGTAATCATGAGGATCAGAGGTTATTTAGGCAAATGATTAGAGAGTGGAGCATCCAAATGATTAATGAGTGTTGGACATTTATAGTGGAATATTTTGACTAAACATGGTTAAGTAGAGGAACACTTGAAGTACATGAGTGGGATAGATGGCTAGAATGGTTCAAATATATGCTTTGGTGATATTATCTAAAAAATGTCACCTATTGAATGTTCTCTAATTTGAAAACACAAGGGTAGTAGGGAACATGATGATGTTGAATCACTTGCAAGAATGAACCCACATCATTCAATAGAAAATAAATGGCTAGAGGTTTTTTGATTGACAACCACTTATACAGAAAACCCTCAATGCTTCTTGTCTAGCACATAGGAACCTTTAACTATCCTAGCTAGTGGGTGGATCTATATTGGAACTTTTGTAAGGATTAGGTGTGTTGTTCACATTGCATATACTAAGGTCTAATGTAACATTGTTCAAAGACATTTAATTATGTATGTATTTTCAAGAATAATGGAGGGAAAAATAGAATGCTCATGTGTGGATGGGTACATATGTATATTTTTTATTCTCTAGGGATTTTAAAATATTATTGTAATGAGACATTGTTGAGGGGATTACATAGTGGACTTGTTAGAACATCTTCTAGTATAAGTGGGTGTAAGATGTAATTAGTGCTTCATGAGGGAGTGCTTGTGAGTTACATATGCCAACTCAAATGCTAAAAGTAGAAAATATTAGTTTAAGAGTTATTTTCTATTTTGGGATGGATCTAGACATGTAAGGTTCATGAAAATTATTACCATGGTATTAGGGACGTTGTTTGGGCCCATCATACTATTTTATGGTGTTTCTAGGTTATCCTTAACTCTATATATTAGAGGCATGGGATAGAGGATGTATAAAGCATATTTTGAAAGGCTATACTAGTGGTTTTCTACCAGAAAAATATGGGCATTTATATCATTGAAATATTGCATGGAGAGACTCTATGAATATAATATAACTATGTTCATTTGTAAAATATTTATGTTGTAGTGTTTTGGAGACTAATTTTTTTTGAAAGAGTTTTCCTGGGATATATATATGTGTCTCTTTTCTTGTTGTGGTTATTCTATTATTTACATGCTAGAATGTTGCTAATTTTTTTAAATTAATTTTCTCCTTAAAGGGTTAATGTGGAAATACTTAGATTTTTAGTTGTTGAACTTTGTTTTAAGTTCAACTATTAATGGGTTTGTAGACACTTTTTCTAACATTTGGTATCAAAGATAAGGTGGTTCCATGGGTCAAGTGTATGTTTGCATGTGGTTTGCATGTAATTACATGTTCTTACATGTCCTTGCATGTAATAGATCCTTGGTAATTTGAGTTTTGGGTAATCCTCTATTTTAATTTTTTAGCTTGACAAGTTTGTGGAAATTTATAGGATGAAATCGATTGATTATTAATATTTATTTGAGTGGGATATTATAGTGGATTTAGTTTGATTTTTCAAGAAAGAGTATGAAAAGAACTTAGAGAATGATGGAGATGTTAAATGGAACCAATGTTGGGCATTGGATGCTTAAGGTAGAAGCTCTTGGAGTTGATTATACATTTACATGTTGCATGGTTGTGATCTAAATCTCTTGTTTGGTATTGTAGAACCACCTTCTAGAATGGTGGTTGTGTTCCTTTATCTCATTGTCATGTGTAGCAAAAGAGTGTTCATGTTGGGTGTTTGAATTTGTCTCCGTAGTAACATGGGAGAGCCCTAGATTTGTTGACTAATATTCAAAGTGATTATATTGGCTCTATTATTTTAGTCTTTAGTTTCATGGAAGCATTAGATGACTAGCCCTTAGTTTCAAACAAGTTGTGGAGTTGGTCTTTTGATGACCTAAAAGTTTTTGACAACTTGGTTCCTCTATTTGCATGTACATGGTGATGGTCATGGAATTGGTCTTTTGGTGGCTTGAATTTCTTGGACAACACTCTAACCCTTTCATACACTTTTAATTAAATGTTTTAGATTCATGTTATTTGGATTTATGGCTTTAGGAAATTTCCTATTTAAAACCTATGGTTGTGGTTATCTATGATATTCTATTATTTCAAGTTACATATTTGTTGTTTTTTGATTTATGGATTTTTGGATGTTTAAATGGATTTAGATTTGCATGCATGGTTTCATAGGTTTTATATATCAATCAAAATATATGGTTTTATAGATACATGGAGAGATTGTTGTTTTGGGTTTTCTAGATGGAGACAACTATAAATTTGCATGAATGTTTTGAGAATATTGGTTTTAGCCTTCTTGGGGCAAAGTGATGGTATGTGTTTGGTCACTTAAAATTTCTATAATGGCTACTTTTTTAGTTCCTAAATTATGGTTACTATTTATGGATTTCCAACAAGTTGGATCTAGATTTGATCTAATTGCAGAGTCATGAAGAATTTATGTTTTATCTTTGGTTGTCTTTATTTACATGTTAGTAGTTATGTTGAATCTATAAGTTCCATTTTTTAAGACTTACGAGTTGTGCTGTTTTGTGGGTTATTTGTACTTGCATATTACATGAACTTAGATATGGGCTATCTATACCCATGTATATTTGGAGTATTGATGGTTTCTAGTATCCAATGGAGTTTTTTGGTAGATTATTTTGATGCCATGGGGTTTTGTACTCTATTTGATTGGTTTTCTCATCATTGCATTGTATGTTGATGATATGTTATTTTTTGGGAAAGATAAAAGTTTGATTTCAGATATGAAGTCTCAGTTGTCATCATAGTTTGAAATGAAGGATTTAGGTGCAACTCGATATATCCTAGAGATGGATATTAGAAGAGATAGAGCTAACAAAAAGCTTTGGTTAAGCCAAAGTAAGTATGTGGATTCAGTGTTGGAGAGATTTAGCATGACAACTTGAATAAAATTAGTTGTTCTTGTAATGCAGGGGACAAAATGTTTTGTGGAGGATTGTCCAAAGTCTCCTTTTGAGGAGGAAATGACCAAAGTACCCTATGCTAGTGTTGTAGGAAGTTTGATGTATGCTATGGTGTGTACAAGGCCATAAATTTCCAAAGCAGTAGGAGTCCTAAGTCATTTTATGGATGATCTTGAATGAGTGCATTGGGATGTAGTTAAGACTGTGTTTAGATACTTGCGAGTTACTTTCGAGTATGCCCTATGTTAAGATAAAGTCACTAGTTCACATCATCTCCATATTATTAATGGTTTAGTTTCTATAGGTTTCATAAAGTGATATTTTGTAAAATAATGCTAATATTAATGTCCAAATTTGTTAAAAAGTGGGACACATTATTGTTGGCTGACCCCACTTTGTCCACAACATAAGCAGAGTATTTGGCTTAAGCAACTATGTTAAGATGTTGGGCTTGATGTAAGACAAATCACTATTTGTTGTGATAGTCAAAGTGTCATTTTCTTGGAAAAGAATCTTACTTTCAATGCTAGATCAAAGCATATTGATGTGAAGTTGCATTTTGTTTGCGATATGGTGGAAGATAGGAAGGTTAAATTGGAGAAGGTTGACACCTTGACGAATGTTGTAGGTGCATTCACAAAGCCAGTGAGCATAAAGAAGTTCAAATGGTGTTTTGTTTCTATGGGAATCATAACTTTAAGTAGTTGATTACAAATGACTCTTGATAGGTCTTCAAAAATTGGGAGAATATTAGGATTAAGGTGTCTCAACCTTTGAGTCTTAGCATTCAAATTTATTATTTAGGTGACTATTTAATTAATTCCTATGTTTATTTCCTACCAAATTAGTTGTCACTTTGTGGGACCTACCATGAGGTGGCATCCTACATGGAAGGTGATGGTTACAATTTGTAAGCTATTTTAGTGGAGGTAGGTGTCCCAATTTAGAGGTCCTATTTTTGGGGCTAAAATGGTGGCAATTGTCATAAGTTTTTATATCATGATTATTAAAAACTATGAAAATTGTAAGAGTTATGTATGATAGTTTCTATGTCACACTATGACAATCAAGCTACATTTATGGGGGTTCCCAAGTTTGCATGTGTGTAGGTTCCTTGCATGTTGAGTGGAAGCTAACTTTGTGGAGACAAATGTTGGATTTAGAAGATGCCATAATTTATGGGTCTTGACTATGACAACATGTCATAATGGACTCATGTTCACACCTTGGGCATGGGATTTGGTTTTGGAAACTTTTGGCACCTTCTCTTCATGTTGAAGTGTTATAAATACTTGGTGCCTTAGTGTATTTTGATATGACAAGTTGAAGAATTGTTGAGATACCATTATGCTATCAAAATTGCTTCAGATTCGTGTTGTAGTGTGAGACTCTTGAAGATCATTTCTCTAAAACTGTATTGTAACCCTTGTTGTTGAATAATATATAGAGTTGTGTGTTTGGAGTGTGGGTTTTTCTTGTAAGGGTTTTCCCATGTATATCTAGAGTTATGTGTTTTTTCTTGTACCTATGTTGTTGTTAATCTTTACTTGTTATGTGCATCTTCTTTATTGTAACTAAATAAGGGTTTGAAACATTGGAAATTTGCACATTCTCTCCTTTGATAGATTAGTGTTGACAACTTTTCTATGTACCTAGATTCCTTTCAAGTAGTGGCATTAATTACCCCTCAAAACTCAACCTTTGTAGATGAAAGATTAATTACAGACTACTTCTTACTTGACCAAAAAAATGGACCAAAACCAAGTGAGAAGAAATACCCTAAAGTAGACTTGCGGTCTTAAGAATCACTAGCCCAATCTAAATCTATATATCCCACCGAGTCAATATCCTCACCTGTTGCATACTGAATCACATGAATGTGAGTACCATAAATATAGTGGAGAATTCAATTAGTTTCTTTTCAATGCAACTCATGTGATACTTGCATGAATCAAGAGACCATTTCTATAGTGTATGAAATGTTGGTCTTGTATGAGTCAAGAATCTATGCAACTTCCAACAAAATGTTGGTATAAAGTGCCATCAACCAAGGGTGAAGAATACTTAGCTTAAAGTTAGACCCCTGATAGAAATGAAGTTGATGCATGCTTATAGTCAACCATACAATATTTGGAGAGCATATCAAGAGCATACTTGGGTTGTACAAGGAAGATATTGAAAGATGAGTGAGTGATCTGAATCCCCAAGAAGTAATGCAAAAGACCCAAGTTTGACATAAAAAATCTATCAAGAAAATATTTTTTTCACTACTTTGATGGTGGATGAGTGATTCCATGTGATCAACAAGTCATCAACATAGAGAACCATAAATGTGAGAGTTTCATCGTTTTACAAAATGTAGAAATTTGGATTAGAATGATATTTAGATGACTTTGAGAAGAATGTGAATCCTCATCATCACTATCACCATGTACAGTGGAGAAAGAAGAATCCTCATTAGGATTAGGAGGATTATGATCCTCCGAAGAACTGTCACCATGATGTAATGTCTCCAATGTGATAGTGGATGTATAAGTGGTAGGAGAAGAACTTGAAGATCTCTTCTTAAAATGAACACCCCTCTCAATGGAAAACTCATGAGTGGTGGGATGGAGAAGCTTGTAGCCTTTGAAATCATCCGGGTACCCAAAAAATATGGAGAACTTTCTCTATGAATACATAGCCTTGCATTTATCTATTGGAATATGGGCCCATGTAAGAGAACCAAACACTTGAAAGTGCTTAACTGTGGGTTTCTAACTAGTTCAAGCTTGAAAAGGAGTTTCCCCCTTCAAAACTTTGTGAGGAACTCAGTTCTAGATGTAACACGCACAATTTGTGGCCTCTACCTAGTATTGAGGTACCAAATATTTTGAGTGTATCATACAATTTTTCATCTCCTTCAAAGACCTATTCTTGCATTTTGTGATACCATTCCGTTGGAGGCTATATGAAACTGTGTGCTACATGTTAATACCTTTTGAAGCACACAAATGCTCAAACTAATGGTTAACATATTCACCCCCATTATCGTTATGTATAATCTTGATGAACTTCCCTAATTGTTTCTTTGTGAAATATTTGACGTTCTAAAAAGACTTAAAGACCTCATACTTCTATTTGAGAATTTAGACCCAAGTGTATGTGGAAATGCCATCGATAAATGTCAAGACATATCAAGCCCTATTGAAGGATGGGTGTGTAAATGGTCTTTCCAAGTCAATGTGTACTAACTCCAATAGTTGTGTGGCCCTCCTTGCTTTGACTTGATCATGTTTCTCCTCAGGATTCTTACCAAGAATGCATCCCTAGCAAAATCCATTAGAAAATTGAATAGAAGGAAATCGAAAAACCATGTCCTATTGACTAAGTTGTTGTAAGTAATGATAGTTCAAGTGGCCAAACCGATGATGCCACAAAAAAATCACCTCATCTGAATGAGTGAGTAATATTGTCGAAAGAGAGTCAAGAACAAAGTGAGAAAATTGATATAGTTTAGAATGATGATATGCTTTTCCCACAACAACTATAGAACCATTGTGCATTTCACTGATTACCATTGTATCTGGTGTGAACTCAAATCATTTACTAGAGCCTATGTGTGTGATCTAATAAATAAATAGGATATTAGATGACAAATATAAAACACAAAGAACATCTTGAAATGTCCCTTTTCCCATGTCAATAGACCCTCTCCCATGCACTTCTATAGTAGTGTCATCACCCATTAGTATGGTAGGCATAAAACATGAATACAAGGAGGTGAACTCTTCTTGAGATGAAGCCATGTGCTGCGAAGCACCCAAGTCAATGGTCTAAGTGTTAGGTTTTGAATTAATAACAATAGGACCTTACCTTTTCCTTTCCCCTTACTTTTATCTCTGTCCTTAGAAGACCCTTTTGATGAAATCTGTTTGACAAAATCATGCACCTTAATATTATTCTTTGTGAGAATATGTGAAATGTGATCCATTTGTTTCTTTAAACACTTATGTTCATCATGGCTAGGAATTTTATAGTAAGAACACTTGACCTTCTCCTTCTTAGGTTGTTCACCTTTTGATGGAGAGGTCTACTTAGATACATTTGAAGTAGTGAGTTTTTTTACCTTTCTTCTTCTCTCCTTGGTTCTTTTGTTTCTTATCTTGTTTGCTAGACCCTTTCTATTCATTTGTGCCTTGATTTACATCCAAGACATATGACTTAGAGGGTTTAATTGTATCCATTTGGACCAGTTTACCTTGCTCCCTAGTGAGTTCTATAGCAAATTCATCTAGAGAAGGAATTTTATAGCTGGAACCTAGGGCACATTTAGTAGCATAGAATGTAGAAACAAATACATAATAGTTAGGACCAGGCTTAGAAAGAATACTCAAGATTAGTTTCTCATCTTTCTTTTCAAGTTCACATTGTTTTAACTACAATCCAATGGATTTTAACTTTGTGAAGAAGTCCTGTATAGTGTCAAAATTGTTAGGACTTAACCCTAGAGTTCATTCTCCAATTGATGACCTCATAACTAATCCTTCTTACCAAAGAGCATTTTCAATGCAGTCCACACTCCATTTGGTGTAGTGGCAGGTTTAAAGTGAAAATTAAGTTTGAAGACACAAAGATACATAGAGTGCCAAATGCTTCATCACATTTATTAAACCATTTTATCTTTTTTGCATCATCCTTAGGTTCTATTTCAAGTCCCATTGTAACCCTATGATATCCATGCCTTTTGAGATATATTATCATGTTTTATTTACATTCAAAATAGTTATATGGTGTTAAAATAGGAATTGTTGATGCATCCATGAATGCAAAAAAGTAGATTAAAATGCAAAAGGAAAAGAAGTACAAAAAATAAGAACACAAGACACCCCCCCTTTTCAATAGTTTCTGAAATGAACCCCCATATATTACTGTATATGCATAAAATTGGTCATGTCTAATTAATCCTGGAACTTAATTAAATATTTATTATTTAATTAATCTCTCTAAAAGTCCTCTACATATGATTAAATTTAATTAATTTAATTATATTGTTCATTCACTTTATTCTTCCGCCATAATTAAATAAATCAACTTTATTTAATTATTTCACATTCACATGTCTACTTGATTAATTAAACAAATACCCTTTATTTATTTTAATTAATTATCACCTTTTGAATTTAAT
The DNA here is from genome assembly GCA_007258455.2 of Sequoia sempervirens. Lineage (NCBI taxonomy): Eukaryota > Viridiplantae > Streptophyta > Pinopsida > Cupressales > Cupressaceae > Sequoia > Sequoia sempervirens. The sequence goes on from VDFB02337955.1 coordinate 47,274, forward strand.
TAAGTCTTTTGATTTAATTAAATTTAAATATTTCCTTTATCATCTCATCTTATCTCTTCCACGAAAAAGGAAACAAATCTTGCTTTCTAGTTTTCTTCTATTTTTCTCTCCAGTCTTATCTATCTTCAACTGTTCGATCTACCAAGAATTTTCACAACTGTTGATCACATCAGCCAATTAGAATATTTTGAAAACTCTATAAATACCCTTGCAAATCCAAATCTCGCTTTCTGGTTTTCTTCTATTTTTCTCTCTAGTCTTATCCATCTTCGACCGTTCGATCTAAATCACTGCGTCCCTCTCATCATCCGAATTTCATTATCAAATCAACATTTTTCTCATCATGTTGATTTACCTCAGGGGAACATCATCAATATCGAGGCATGTTTTTTTAATCGGGGCATATCGGTTAAAATTTTTCCGATTAGGGGCAAAATCAAACACAACAAAATTTTTAAAGCAGGAATATTTTCTTTGAAGCAATGTGTTTCACACATCACTTCAAAGAGGGGAAAAATGTATATGCATAAAATTGGTCATGTCTAATTAATCCCGACACTTAATTAAATATTTATTATTTTAATTAATACTCTAAAGTCCTCTTACATATGAGTTAAATTTAATTAATTTGGTATATTGTTCATTCACTTTTATTCTTAGCGCCGCATAATTAAATAAATCAACTTTATTTAATTATTTCACATTCATATGTCTACTTGATTAATTAAATAAATGCCCTTTATTTTGAATTAATTATCACCTTTTGAATTTAATTAAGTCTTTTTGATTTAATTAAAAATTTAAATATTCCTTTTCTCTATTCAAATCTTTCTTCTAATTAATTAGTATTTTGTTTGAGGTGAATTTTTCATTATGTCATTTCAAAATAATAATTCAAATATCTTTGTTGAATTAGAAATGCCCTTCATATATTTTTCAAATCATAATTAAATATTTTATTTAATTATGAAATCTTCATTTCTTCAAATCTTAATTAAAGAAAAATCTCCATGTCACCCATAAATAAATAATTGAATTTATAATTCATTATTTATCCTTCAAAACATCTTTTCCAAAATCTCACAAAAGGTAATTTTTACAATTCATCTTTATCATCTCATCTTATCTCTTCCCGCGGAAGAAAACAAATCTTGGCTTTTCTAGTTTTTCTTCTATTTTCTCTCGGTCTTGTAAAATCTTCAACCCGTTAAATTACGCCGAGAATTTTCATAGCGTTGATCACATTAGCCAATTAGAATCTTTCAAAAACTCTATAAATACCCCTGTGAATCCAAGCATTGGTTACACACACAGACACTGACATACACACACACATTGGCGATTAGTTGCATTCTAGCATCTTAGCATTGTCATTATCATCTTTAGCTTTCATAATTTCGTAATCTTTCATTCTAGCAATCATGTCTAGTTTAAGCATGCATTCATCTTCAAATCTCGTTCTCTAGGAAGACCGTTTGTTGAGCCTAGCATACAATCTAAGAGCAAGTTGGAATCAACAAAAACACTAGAGATAGAGGACAATAGGACGACATCAAGGACAAAAGACTGAGTTTGCATTCCTTTTATTTGATTTTCTATTTTGATATAATGTTCTATCGGTGTGTTTGATTTATTATTTTTTAATCCATATATTGTTACACTTAAAATCGATCACACATTTTTGGTGCCCACCATGGGGCCTTTGCCCTATTTTGACATTTACTTCTTGGCGGGTTCTTAGTGAGGGATTTTGTGTTTTGGAATTTGGCATTGACAAAATTCCCGTTTTAAGCATCCGGGGCTTAACAACACTTTTCTTGGTCTTTTAGGCATCAGGCGTTTGAGCATCTAGGGAACATAACGATGCTTCTAAGGAACAAAATGGTGCATACACTCAACTCACTTCATTAAAATTTTGTAATTTTTTTTTTTGCATTTCTTTTAGTGCATTTAGGATTTCTTTTAGCGCATTAGCTATCTTTTTTAGCGCATTGACTATTTATTTTAGCACTTTTATTTGATCTTTTAGGACATACATGGTGTAATTAAACAGCTCGGGGATTTGATGCCTTTTCATGGAGACAAAGATTTTTTTCTAACTTGTCTAAAAGAATTCCAATCTAGGATAGTCACATCACGGTTTTAAAAGAAGCAACCCTAGGGTAGACATGGATTACAATGAAGCAACCTAGGGTAGTCACCACATTGATTTTTGAGTTAAAATGAATCCCATGCTTTTGTGACAGCATCTTCACATAGATTAAATCATTGTCATTTGAATCCTAAAAAGAAACGATTAATGCCTTTAATGCGTGGCAATAGGTCTATGCTCCCCTTAGCGGGTGATCATAATACTAGACTTCGCCTTTTCAATTTTTGCAATTTTAATGATTTATTACATCCTTTATAGGGCCTAATCTTGTGGGAAAAATTACTCACCCAAGAGGAACGACCCAAGTGGGATCAAGCCAAAGCCAGGCTATTCCAGCCCACTATAAAATTTAAAGCAAATCTGGGGAAACCCACTTTTGCCAGTAGTGTGCAAGATAACCATCCCTAAAGCCTTTTTTCTAAAGGTTGGGAGGTCTCCTGAGAGAGTTTATTATTGCCACACCGAACGGAAACCCTTACTACGAACCTAGTGTAGTATCCGAAACCATGTCAGTTTCTGAACATCCTAATAATCACAATGCAAGGGGAGAGAAGAATCTGCCCCCAAGACACTCACCATATAACTCCCAAGTACCATTTGCTCAATAGATCTGGTATCCACTTTTGTCACTCTGAGTACGCGCCTAGAAAAGACAAAACACGGGTGCCTTAGGGGGTGACGGTATTATTAGTCGGCAGCAGTTCTAAGATGTGGGCTATGGTTATTATGATGACCTACTTGATTACTAAGAATTGACTGAATTATGCGTTATGTGTGAAACCTGTGAAAACACTTTTTGAATTTTTTTTTTGAACATACACTTGATGTTTAGTATAGGGCTTAAAAACAATCATTGTCAGAATGTTTGCTGTGTTTTCAATCACATTAATTTAGATAAAAGATCATCCAAGATGAACATGCAAAAATTCAGCTGAAATTGTTCAAAAACTATTCAGAAAATTGCTTTGGAAAACTGTTTTAGTGCATCTAGAGGATATCTTAGCGCATATAAGGTTTGAATATCTTATGGGATATCTCAAAGCATTGAGAGCTTGTTTCGGCGCATAGGTTGAATATTCTGTGAATAGTTTTGGTCACTATCAAAGCATTTTTCTGTAGCGCATATAGGATACAGACTAGCGCATCTAAGGTCTGTTGTAGCGCATTTGACTATTTCTATGGTGCATATGCCTATTTTCGTAGCGCATATAGGGTACATAGTAGCACATCTATCACTTTCCAGAATTATTACTTTTGACAGATTTGAGTTTGTAACATCTTCGGTCCAGTAGCATCTCGACATTTCTCTCATGCTTAGAGAGTGGAAATCAACCAAATTTGTTAGGAAATCGATTGCCAATAGGATCAAGAAACCCAAGAAACATTTAGATTACAAGAAAACCTTGCAATGAAGAAAGCTTTTGTATAAAATTCAAAGCGTCTTGCTCCATTACCGTGAGTTTCTCCATAGGTACCAAGATTTTGCTAGGGGATTTACCGACAAGTATGCTGTAGAGCCTTTATATTCACAAGCCTATTTTCATAGAAGAGCCCTATCACAATGACACAATCACAATCAACCTCTCAACTTTGATTATCTACCACAACCTTCCATTGAATATCCAACACATCCAAGTCAAATACTTCAGTGAGTTTAATTAGGCTATCATTCTTCAAAAACAAGGATCAAATCTTAAAAGTGCACAATTCAAGCAAATATTTGATTATTGATTCAACTTACCCAACAAGATTCTGATATCCTTTATCATTGGAAGCCACAATCAAGAATTAGGAACTTCTTTTGATCATATCATAAGATTTTCATCTTATCGAATCAAGACATCATCATTTTTGCATTTATCAAATTGTGATCTAAGTCTAGAAGAACATTTCAAAATCATATGCCTATTTTTACAAGATCTCAATACAATAAGCTGAAAGAAGATATTCAACAAGAAGATCATACCTAAAGAAATCAAGAAGTAGGTGAGAATAGTAATCCCCTTTGTAGTGTGAGTCAAAATCCCCTCTTTAACGACAACATGGGTGAAAGAGAAAAAATCCGTTCCCTTCCAACAGAGACATGAGCAGAACTCCTGTAGATAGTGATGATGAACGAGATGAAGAACACCACCTTAGAGAAGCTGAGCAAGATCCTATATTTCACAAATCCTTAGAAAATATCTTAGAGCGCAACAAAGAGAAATATTTCCTGTATTTGGCTGACAAAGGAGCTAAATTGCTTCATGATTTTGATACTGAGAACTTAAAGAAAAGTCTGATGACACACCCTTGTCTGATATTAGTGCATTGTCTCAATAGGTTAAGGAACTTCAAGAAAAAATTAAAAACCTACAAGGGGGAACCATAACGAGGAAATATGCTCTTGATGACATCTATCCTTATCCTTTTGATCGATGCCTCAACATGATCCCATTTCCCAAACATTATGAAATCCCAAAGTTTGATCGTTACAATGGGAAATCGGATCCAATTGATCATATTAGGGACTTCCGAAATATGAATTTAGACTTTTCCCATGAGGATACATACTTGATGCACTTGTTTTCAATAAGTCTTGGAGGCCAATCTATGGAATGGCTATAAAAAATCACACCGCTTGTCAAGAAATTTGAGGAATTGATTAACGAATTCATATCACAATATTCCTACAATATACAACATCAAATAACCATGATTGATCTCTACAAGGCTAAATAGAAACCTGGTGAACCATTCATTACATTTCTTTTGAGATGGAGAAGATTGTTTGCTAGATACCCACGTCATGTTCTTGAAAAGGAAAAGATCACCACTTTCATAAACAACTTGGATCAAGAGATGAGCTACCATCTTAATCTTCATTGTCCTCCCTTTTGTTAGAAATTGATCAAAAATTTCATCACCATTGAAAGTGCCTTGGTCCAGAGAGGGATAATAAAACTTGATAAGGACAATCCTAGCTCTTCAAATCACCACAATGACAAATCTAAGTTTTGGACTCACAACAAAAACGTGGTGATTGATGGTGTTGTAGATGCAAATCATGTCTTGACTAAGCCATTTGTTCTTAGTGCTCCAAGTACTCCTCACAACAATAACTATAACAATGTCCATTCGGTCACAAATCAAGGAAACACTCCTCCTCCTCCGAGGAATAACGTGAATCAAACCTTTACTCCCAATCAAGGGAATTACGACAATCAAGGTTACCGTGGAAACAATAAAAACAACAATGACTTAGGAAATACCTCAAGCATGAATCCCCAACGATCCTCATTCTTCTCTAGCAGAAGAAATTTTACTCCATTAGGTCAATCCTTAGAATCTGCATTCAAAGAATTGATGGCTAAAAATGTTCTTACTTTGTCGCCTCAATGCAACTTTGAACCCAGTGTGAAGCCTCCATCATGGAATGATGCATACTATTGATTATCATGCGATTGCAAGGGCCATCACATGAATAATTTTCAAGCCTTGAAAAATAAAAGTCAAGACTTAATAAAAAATGGCACCATCACAATAGAAGGACACCAACAATCAAACGAAGACCACTAAGCATTTCACAACCCTTTACCCAACTATCAAAAGAGTGAGTCTTCTAGAAAAAGTGTGAATCATATCAATGATCATATAATCAATCATATCTACACTAATGATGAGTAGGTCAATGTTATAAAAGTTAAGGAAAAGATGGAATATAAACAAGTCAACACAACAACAAGGGCACAAGCTAAAGTTGTATTAAAGGGCGCTTCTTCAAAATCCACTGTGCCCCTACCTCCACATCAATATGACTTAGTCAATGAACTTGGAAAAACTCCTGCTCAAATTTCTATCTTAGAACTCACGAAGATTTCCCCAACTTACACGGGGAAATTCTAGAAAAGGCCCTTGTTGAAACAAGCGTATCTGCAGTCTGGATGTGGACCGACTTCAAGCCATGGTGGGAAACTTGTCTACCCACATGCCTCTCATTCTCACGAAAAGTTGTTCCATTTCCATCCACTCATCCTCCTTTCCATTCCATTTCAGAACCACATTCCCACTATTCATTTGTTTATATGTACTATGAAGTTAGTTTGGGCTTTAGGATTTTTTGAGGACTCCATTGATCCCAGAAGAAAGATTACTATTAAAGCCTACGATGATGAGGAAAGATCATCCAAGGGTTTAATCATGCTCTGCGTCAGTGGGACTTTGTTATCAAGAGTCAATTTACGTCAGAGTGAGACCATGGTGATCTTGCATACACAACATCTTGTTGGGGCCATTTGTCCCCATCCACATATCATCAATGTCTTAAGAATTTTCCTTATATTGGGACAAGAGATCACAATACCACACGATAATTTGAGCGGTCGGACATTGCCAACATCAGCCCCGAGATCCAAGATGCTTTGGTCACACAACATTTTGAAGCTCACCGCTGGTACTTCTCCCCAAAGTTGATACACAAAATCGTCCGGTTAACCAAAGCTTTGACAGAAACTATGGTTCAAGGACAGCAATGGGTGAGGGTACTCTCTATCTTGCTAATCTACCTACATCACCTCGGTCACATAGACAACCTTCTATCACACAACAACAAATATTTGTAGCATCAACATCAACGCAACCACCAACAGAGCCAAATACTAAGTTTAATGGATGATTTATCAAAGAAAAAATTCCCCATGGAAGATTCTGAGGATAGAGAAGTTCTAAGTTGGCTCTATAAAGATGAAGATGAAATAGTTCTCAATGTCAAACTACCAACTGGTCAGTATGGTAAAGGATATTCAATCATGCAGATGGGCTATGATGGTAATGGTCCTATCGGAAAGAGAAAAGGAGTAGTTGAGCCTATTCACCTTCTAGGACTTGCTGCAAAAGATAAAACAGGACTAGGCTATGATACTAACTCAAAAGAAATAACATCCAAGCAGTTGCATGATATTGTTCCAACATTGCAAGGTTCCGATACAAGAGAAGCATGTTTGACAACAATTCAAAATTTCGTGGATAATAACTCTGACATAGATTTTGGTGAATACAAATGGGACACCATCCATAATGATGAGTTCTAGAGAGATAAAAGGGTTGATGTGATGCACAAGTATACGCCTACTCTAATCGAAGGTGAAGGTTTAGGGACCCAACCACAAGAATCTGAACTACAAGGTGACTATGATTCTAGTGATACTGAGTCAGATTTAAATGAACAAGACTATTGTGAGAATAGTATCATCATTGATCTGTCCCATACCTCGGATCCTACAGACAACTCTGTTATGACCATAACCATAGCTAATTTCACACAGCCTAATGACCCGCTACCACTAATACATCTTGATCTCATTGACTGAGATCTATCTGAACATATCAATATACCTATGTTTACAAGTGATGAATCTATCATGAACTTCCTTTCCGTAGACGACATAAATGATTGTTCCACTGGAGATTTTTGACATAGAGTCTTTAATCAGGAGAGTGTCAAGTCTCCTAGCTACAAAAAGAAAAAGAAAAAGAAAGATCTAATGGTGAAAACTAGAATATGGTAGTATTAGATCAAACAAAAGATAAAACAAAGAGCGTATCAGATGGTGGAAACCTTTTTAAGACACCATATGATGGGAAGCTTGACACTCTCCTGAAGCACTATCATGAGTGATTGCCTACCTTGATTGAGCCTACAAAATAAGTTAATCTTGAAACTACAGAACAACCAAGGATTCTACAGTTAGCTGCATCAATGATAGAGAAAGAAGTGCAAGAGTTCATGAAGTTCCTAAGAGAAAATCAAGTCAACTTTGCTTGGTCTTATGTAGACATTCCAGGTCTTGATCCCAATCTCATAATGCATCACTTCTCCATCAAACCAAAAGTTAAGCCTGTGAAACAAAAACTCAGAAAGATGCATCCTCATGTCGCACTACTGGTTAAAGAAGAGCTCAGAAAACTCCTTGATGTGGGTTTCATAAGATCAATCGACTATGCAAAATGGATCTCCAACATTATTCCTGTATCCAAGCTAGACAAATGTATCAGAGTGTGCACATATTTTAGAGATCTTAATAAGGCATGTCCTAAGGATGACTTCCCACTTCCAAACATTGATACTATAGTTGATCTGATAGCTGGCCATGCCATGTATTCACTAATGGATGGTTTTTCTAGTTACAACCAAATCAAGATTGCAACTGAAGACCAGGACAAAACAACTTTTACATGTCCATGGGGGACTTATTGTTGGGACATCATGCCTTTTGGTCTAAAGAACGCTGGGGCTACGTATCAAAGGGCTATGACTACAATTTTTCATGACATGATGCATACATTCATGGAAGATTATGTAGATGATATATTGGAAAAGTCATACACAAGAGAAGGACATCTTGAAATGTTATCCAAAATCTTTGCAAGGTTGGAAAATTTCAAAGTTCGCCTCAACCCCAAGAAATGCAATTTTGGGGTCACATCTGGAAAGCTCTTGGGATACATAGTATAAGAAAAAGGAATTGAAGTAGATCTTGCCAAGGTACAAGCAATCATGGAGATGCCTCCACCAAAGAATATCAATCAATTAAGATCATTACAAGGACGACTTCAATCTATACGAAGGTTCATCGCACAACTAGCAGATAAAAGCCTACCTTTCACACATCTATTGCATAAAAATGTTCCTTTCAAATGGGATGACAAGTGTGAAATTTCCTTTCAACAAATCAAGCAATACCTAATGAACCCACCAGTTCTAGTACCACCAAATCCGAACAAACCTCTAATCTTATATATTGCCACAACAAAGACATCTTTGGGGGTATTATTAGCACATGAGGACTCTACAGGAAAGGAACGTGCAATTTATTACATCAACCGAACACTAATAGGTCATGAACTCAACTACACTTTCATTGAGAAATATTTTCTAGCAATAGTCTTTGCCTCACAAAAGTTTCGACACTACATGTTAACTCATGCAATCAATCTTATTGCGAAGATTGATCCACTCAAGTATCTACTAAGCAAGGCTACATTGATAGGAAAGTTAGCAAAATGGGTTATGATCCTGAGTGAGTTTGACATCCATTATGTTGATCACAAAGCAATCAAAGGACAAGTGATCGTTGATCAATTGGCTGAAGCACCACTACAAGCAAAACATCCCATGCATATTAAATTTCCAAATGTCGATGTCTTCACTGCAGAATCAAAACAACCATGGTCATAATATTTTGATGGTTCTTTTACTCAACATGGATCGAGGGTAGGCATACTCTTTGTCACTTCTCAAGGACATACCATTCCTCGGTCATATAGGCTAGTGTTTCCATGCACCAACAACATAGCCGAATATGAAGCTTTAATCACTGGACTCAAGATTGCATTGGAATGGAGGATCACAGAACTACAAGTTTATGGTGACTCACAGTTAGTCATTAATTAGATCAATGATGATTATCGGACCAAAGATGACAAACTGTTGCCATATAAGAAAATGGTTGATGATTTCAAGAAGTACTCCATGGATATCAAGTTCATACAAATTCCAAGACTTGATAACAAGGTAGCTGACGCCATGGCCATAATCTCATCATTATTGCAACTCCCAAAAAATCAGGCTCGCTATGAATTTCTAGTGGACCAATCATTTACACCTGCCTATGACACACCTGAAAGCCAAATCATTTTCCACTTAGTAGGATCTGATTCACCTTGGTATGACAAGATTTATGCCTACCTAAAAGATGACATCTTACCACCTGACTTATCCCGTAACCAAAAGCGCAACTTTATTCGCCAATCCTCTCCCTATACTCTTATCATCCTTTATTACGTGGTCTTGATGGTACTTCATGATGTCTTGAGCGTAGGAATCGTAGGCTTTACAAGAAGTTCATGGTGGAATTTGTGGTAATTATTCAACTAGACTGACCTTATTCAAGAAATTGATTAGAATGGGTTATTACTAGCCGACTATGGAGAGGGAATCATTCACTTTCATGAAGAAGTGCTCTAAATGTCAGATTCATGGGAATCTCATTCATGCTCTTGCACAAGAACTTCAACCGTTCACGCCAACTTGGCCATTCTCTCAATGGGGGTTAGATCTAGTTGGCAAGATTCATCCTTCATCATCGAACAAACACAAGTTTATCATCACAGCGACAGAGTACTTTACCAAGTGGATTGAGGTAGTACCTCTTACTAAGGTTACCGACAAACAAATTTCATTGTTCATACTCAACTATCTCATTTGTCGATATGACATTCCCAACTCCATCATCACAGATAATGGATGACTGTTCAAGAACCAAGATGTTGATGAGCTTTGTGAGAGATTCCATATTCAACACAGATATTCAACACCTTATTATCCACAAGGGAATGGCCAAGCAGAGGCCTCGAACAAAATAATACTGAAAATCTTGAAGAAGACTGTGAATGATGCATGGAAAGATTGGCATGTTCAGCTCAATCTCGCATTATGGGCCTACAGAACTAGCATCTGAACGCCAATAGGAGCAACACCGTATGCTCTTGTCTATGAAGCAGGAGCCATTTTTCCACTAGAGGTTGAGATTCCATCACTAAGGGTATCATTGAAGGGTCTCACAATAGATGATGAATACAAAGTTTCTTAACTGCAAGAGCTGGAACTCCTTGATGAGAAGGAACAGCGGCATTTGATCATTTAAACATATCAAAAAATGATGTCTCATAGCTATAAATCTGAGTCAATATGCCCTTCAGGGTTGGTAGATCTTGTTTGAAGGCCAATCAACAAGGCTGAGAGAAGAAGAAAGGAAAGGTTGAACCTAAATTGAACTTTGAGTCCATATGCTTGGTCATCTGTAAGTATATGGATTGAGGAGCATACAAACTACTCCAGCAGAGGACTGTTTGTGAACCATCAACAATGCATCTGAAAAATGTATGTTGAAATATTATCACCTAGAAAAGTCTTGAAAAAAAATAACAAAAAGGCGGAAAAGTCTAAAAAATATATATTAAAATAGTAGAAAAAGTCTAAAAATATGAAATAAGCGAGAAAAGATCTGAAAAAATATGTAAAAATAATAGAAAAATCTAAGAAAAAATAACAAAATAATGAGAAAAAGTCAGAAAAAATAGCAAAAACATGGAAATGTCAAAAAAAAATAAATGGAGGGTGAAACACAGCCTTGTGATGAATCATGAAAGTAAGAAAATTACAAAAAATAAAAAAATCAAAAAAAATTACAATAAAACAAATAATGAAATCAAAACAAATGTTATTTGTAGCTCTCCTCATCTAGCTCATGTGCATAACCTCAGCCTTTATTCCATCATCTTAGAACCATAATGACATCATATTGCCATCATTTTCCTAGAGCGATAACGTCTTACCATGGATTGATCATTGTACATATCCATTTTAGCAAGTTGTGTCAATACTGGGGGCAAACGTTGATATACTAGGGGCACTCAACTTTCAGGTTCTACCAAAACAACTAGACAATGACATAAAATCCAATCATGCGAGCAAACAATCAAATCCTATGAGCAGCGATCCAATCATTGATCCATATTGCAACAATTTTCAACAAGTACCATATCATGACACATATCTGGATGATCTAAAATCTAAATAATGTTTGGACTGACAGTATTATATTTTGAACAATGGTTGTTTGAATTTTGATATCATCCCTTTGGAGCACACTCAATGATGTCTTGAACTAGAGTAGCGAGGAAAGAGGATGATTTTTCTTTGTCTGCTGTCTTGAGATTAATTATCAATCTATTGCAAATATGTCGTGAGACATGATTTCCAAAACATATCATTAATGACAGTTCCAAATTTGCATCAGAAAGTGGTCAATCTTTGTTTGCTTATGCAAGAAATAATCAGGTCATCTTGGTTCAATTATACCTCCATGCTTGCATTCACTTGCTATATCAAAAATCATGAAAGTTGTACTCAGGTCATCATTGGTGCTAATTTCCCCTTTGATGTTTGTACATACTTCCAACATTTTAAAACGCTCTATGATGATTCAAGAAAGCTAACAAAAGGCTCAACAAATGGTTGGTTTCATTTCGTTGCATTTCATTTTGATCATTGTACCTATCTACATATTGGATTCGCATCAGAGTTTTAAAAGGCTGAACAATAACACCAACGACTGTCATGTCTCTTTGGACTAGTTGTGGAGGACATTCAGACATTTGTTTCATTATCATCTTTCATCTTCATCATCATTTCATTATCATCATCATTTCATCTAGGTCATGTACATATCATATAGTTTATGATTTATCATTCATTTTTCGTATCATTTAGATCCTTTCTCATTTCACATCATTCATTTATCCATTATATATTCCATATCAATTTCATTATCTATCGTATTCATCTCATTTATTATCTTCATTATCATTTCTTATCATCATTATTTTATCATTATCATTCCATCATTTTATCATTTTATCATTTCATATCATTTCATTTATCATTTCATATCATTTTCATTTATCATTTCCTATCCTTTCATTTATCATTGCATTTCATTTTCCTTTATCATTTCATATCATTTTCATTTATCATTTCATATCATTTCATTTATCATTTTCATTCATCATTTCCTATCCTTTCATTTATCATTGCATTTCATTTTCATTTATCATTGCATATCATTTCATTTATCATTTCATATCATTTTCATTTATCATTTCATATCATTTCATTTATCATTGCATATCATTTTCATTTTCTATCCTTTCATTTATCATTGCATAATCATTTTCATTTATCATTGCATATCATTTTCATTTTCTATCCTTTCATTTATCATTGCATAATCATTTTCATTTATCATTGCATTTCATTTTCACTTATCATTTCATATCATTTTCATTTATCATCATCATTTCATTACATTTATCATTATCATTTCATTATCATTATCATTTTATCTCATTATCATTTTATCTCATTATCATTATCATTTCATCTCATTATCATTATCATTTTATCATCATTCCATTACATTTCATTACATCATACATTTCATCTCATTATTTATCCTATCTTGCACTCATCTATCATTTTCATACCATTTATATATCATGATATTTTCCCCATAAACATTTGAATCATTTCACATATCATTTCTTTTCCTCAATCATATACATACTACAAATTCATCTCATAAACATAAACATCCATTTTTCAGCACATCTATTTCTTGCATTTGAAAAATCCAAAAACAAACATTCCATGCATACATTACATTTCCACATAATTTTT
>VDFB02337955.1:60803-250004 GCA_007258455.2 Sequoia sempervirens
GGTCACTTGAGGGGGAGACAAAGTGTTGGCATCTGCCAATGATAGGGGAGGATCTATAGTGCCAAGAACCATCAAGTTAGGGGACGGGGGAGGAACCAAGCACTGAGAAGTGGGAGAGGGAGAAGTTGCAGTCTTCGAAGGAGGAGAAATAACATAGTGGCATGAATCAGCTCCTTCCCACCATGAGGGTTTGCGAATAGGAGCATTGTTGGCTTGCACCTCCCCATGCCTACACCTACACTAAGTAGTACCATGTTCTGTGGCAAAGCAAATTATGCATTTGAATGCAATCTTTTCATAGTCTATTGGTTGGCACCATCATCTCTCACCTACTTTGAGATAAATTTATGCTGGAAGACCTTTTGAGACATCCATCTCCACACATAAGGGAGCAAATGTCGAATTTTCATAGTTGATTGTCTCCTTTGAGATGCTGTGATAATTCCCCAATCTATTTCCAATCGCCTTCAAGCAACCAATCTCCCAAAACTGTAATGGGAGCTACGGTAAACGGACCCACAAATAAGTTGTTGAAAAAGTCTCTATGCGTGGATCAAATGAGGGGAACCACGGCTTCACGCATAAAAAATTACCATGGAAAAACCACGGGCCAGTCTTGAGAACCATTTCTCTGTCAACCTCATATTCAAATTCTAAGATAAAGAACCCCTTCGCACATGGATATATATTGATTTCATCTTCAAGATAATCTTTCCAATTCGCATCAATCCATGAATGTAGATCACAAAGTTTAGGCCAAGCCTTCATAAAACAGAAAATTAGAGCATGTTCCACCAAAAAATCTTCCCTGTCGCAAGCCAATTCATCAAGGCAAATCTCCAGAGCAGAGGCCGAATGTCGAACAAAAAAGGGTGGGCAAACAGAAGCGTCGCCGAAAGACAAAGAGGTATCAGGTTTAAGCGTGGAAGGGGACACACCAGATACCAAAGATTTGCATCGCTGAGGAAAGGGGCGCTCAGTTAGGGCATCCGCAAAAGTCTTCTTTGAGCCACTCCCAGATGAACTGCCAACACCTTTATTTGGAGAGCTAGACACCTCAGAGTGAGAAACCGTCGATCTCATACCATAGACATCCAGACACCGACCAACATCCACTAAGCGCTATGAGTCTAGAAGAGCATCAGATCAATGAGGTAAGCCATTGACTGCTTGCGAGTACACAGGTGCGACCAGGGGAGCCACGGATTCCACATTCGGGCGAGCAAAAGACGGTGTCGCACCCACAGATCCGCTCAAGATATGGTCTGTCATAGACGAAATCGCACATTGGTCCCATTTGGAGCTCGCAGAGGATGTGAAGGTTGCAGAAGTAGCGGGAAATTTTAGAGCAGACAGCGCCATTCAATTTATTGAATTATTTAATTATTATTTAAATTCATAGTTCTTCTATTAATTAAATCATTTTAATTATTTAATTATTTAATTAATTCATTTATTTTCCCTTTTATTCTTCTTGTGATTAATTAAATAAATTATATTTATTTAATTATGTTATTGATGTCCCATTTCTCTCTATAATTAAATAAACTATTATTTATTTAATTATTATCATTTTCTACTAAAATTAAATAATTCTTTTAATTATTTAATTATTCATTATCCTCTTCTTCCATAAATTAAATAGATTTTATTTATTGAATGACTAACTAATCTGTCATTTTCTCCCACTTTTGAATTAAATCATTATTTAATTAAAAAGTCAATTTCCCTCTTTTATAATTAAATAATTGTTTTAAATTATTTAATTATTCACTTTCCCTCCTAAATTAAATAATTATTTAATTATTTAATTTTCTCCAACAACCTCTTTTTTTGTGCCTACTTCTTTATCCGTGCCATTCTTATCTCTTCACATCTCAATTAATTTCTACCCTTGATTGAATTATTTATAATTGAATCTCAACCGTCCATCCTTAACCTAGTCCAATCTTTGCCCTAATTTAGCCCTAACCCTATTTCATACTACATCTTTCAATCTTGGCCATTGATTGTCATATCTTATTAGCATTTAATATCATCCCTTCATCCACATTTGGTTTTCTATAAAAGAGACCTATCATTGTCATTTCAACCAACCTAGTTTATGCACAAGTACATGTTCAAGGAGATAAGTACAATCTTCAATATTTTTCTATCATTGTCACTAGCTATTATTGCATACTCTAAATCTAAGGGCAATCAAGCATATTAAGCAAAATGGAGAAGGACAATGGAGGTGACTCAACCATGGAATAGGTAATATTGTTTTATGTTTTATGTTTCTATGTTGTATTGTGCTTCATTGTTGGCTTAGGGCTTTAGGGTTTTATTTTTAATGATTTATAACTTTAACCTTGATTTTTCCCTATTCTACATTGGCGAACCTGATGTGAACTAATGGATTTGAAATATTTTTACAATAAATTTTTAATTTTTCAAGTCTCATATGCAAAACAACGCATTTGATAGCTAGAATGACGCATTTTTTTTTAGTAGAAAGTAGCATCAGTTACCCCAATTGATGCATTTGCTTTAGATTGAGACAAATCATTATATTGTTTTATTTCTCTAGTTTTCTATTATTTCCTGGCTCTCTAGTTTTATTTCCATATTCTAGCAAAGTCCTTGCATCATTTTTATCCCATAATTTCTTGTATTTTTCCTAGATTTGAGTGATTTTACAAATTTTAGCTCGTGCACAGCATTTGCGACACTCTACGATACATCTGCTTCAACACAGTTGACATCTAGTAAACCGTAGTCGACATTTGGAACACCACATTCACTATTTTTTGCAATGCATCTATTCAAAACCAGTGAGTCACATTCATGAATTCATGTACTGTATTTGCCTGTTTATCTTAAATAGGGTTTTAAAATAGGAATTTTTTAGTTTATACTTTTGCATTTGGTAGATTAGGGGCTTTTTTGTTACTGATTTCTGGTTTGCAGTGTGTGGATTAAGTTTGGAGGAGACATTTGCATTTAGAATTGATAACTTGTTGTAGATTTTATTTAAGATAGGATCATTTTTGCAATATCTTTAGGCACACTTATTGGGTTAAAAATAACTTTCATTTACACTCATTGGCTTAAAAATAACAACAATCTTGTATTTTTCACTCATTGGTCTAAAAATAACAACTTGCATTTCCTCACTCATTTGGGTTAAAAAGAACTTGCATTTCACACTCGTTGGGTCTAAAAAGAATAAACAATTTGCATCAAGTGTCTTTGCAACTCACACATTTAATTTTGGGGCTTAAAAAGACCCATTGTTTTTATTGTCTTGTGATCTTGTTATTGTTTTGAGGTGTGTATGCTCTTCCTTCACACCTTAGGTGATCTTGTGAATCAAAAACACTTCTTGACATTTACATTATCACACCATGCATTTTGTTTTCAAAGGTTAAAATGAAATCTTGCTAGTGTGAGCAAGTACATATGTGTATGCTCTCTCCTCGCACCTTGAGTGATCTTGGAGATGAAAAACATTGTGCTTTTCTTGCTTTTGTTATCACATTAGATAGGGCCTACCTTTGAGACACATCCGTAGGAAGAACTCATTGGTGAACCAAAGCAGTTTTTCCCTTGAGCTGATATATAAAAGGCTAAGCCAAAAGTCAAGGTTGAACTACCATTAGCCTTCGTCGTACATTACCCATCTGAAAGTGCAAGCTGCCCACATTTATGTAAGGTATTTTTATTACCACTAGTAGGATTGGTTAAAGCCTTAAGTGGCTTGCTAGATTCTCATGAAGTGGCAAGTCCCCAAGTTGCGACTAAAAGACAAACTAGTTAGAGGCCCATCCTTTATGATTGATGTTTTATTGGCATCACTCTCAGTGCAAGGGATGTGCGTCATGCCCTAAAAGTTACTCACTATATGAACTCCCTTGAGTAGAGATAGAAATCCCCAGCATTGTATAAGTTACTTGTTTCTCACTTGTAACTTTCTGGAGAGAGGGTGATTTGGGTTATCCTTCCATTCCAGGAGGCTCCTAGCCATCCTCTCTCAAAGAAAAGAGTGAAAACACCCCCTAAAGGTGTCCCTCCACTTGATTCAATGGAGCTTCCAAGTTGTGGGCTTGAGCATCATGCCATTGGCCATTGACCTTAGGGTAGGAAATTGTTTTATGTGTGTGAATTATCTTTGAATTGTGCTAGACTCATGGAAATTAAGGTGACTATCCTTCGAACATACACATTACAATCACAAAATGTTGACACTCAGACCAACCAAGACACTATTTTAATATTATTTACTATGTTTTCCATCAAACTTCACAAAAACCAAAATGAAAAATTAGTCAAAATCAGTCAAACTAGGGAAAAACACTTTATTCACTACATCTGCCACTATTAACCACAATTGCTTCTCAGAACACCGCATCTGCTGAAAACTATTGCACTGCAATTACTTCTTAGAACAACACATTTGACAAGTCATGCACCGCATTTGCTAGTTGCTAAAAAAATTTAGGGAATTCTAGAGCAGTCCTATTTCTGATCATTTTTTTACTGTAATTTGCTTATCAGACCACAAAATTTCCAATCTCAAATCTTTCATTTCATTCCATTCATTTAGCTTTCCATTACATTAGTTGCATACATCATAGGTCAAAATTTAGGTCTCACTAGATTGCATACACTTTTGTAGACATTAGATTTGGAAATTTATCAAAATTTTGATCAGACCTTAGTCTCAAATTTAGATTGTCCTGACCTTATCTCTTCATCAATCAATTCCTTGTCCTTTAGGTTGGTTCTCTAAACTCATAATTCTAGTTTGATACCTCCTTGTCAATTTTCATCATTTTAGTCTTCGTCCCTCTTAAGGTCTTGACAATCAAGTTTTCCACTTTGGACTATCTTAGTTTGGTTAGTAACCTCTTTTTAGGTCAACCAAAAGTGCTTAGTCTTCATAACATTAGTCATACCCCACCTCCTTCATCACAATATCATATTTTCATTTTACTTAGATACTTTAGACCTACCATAGATTTTGATCATTGTGACATTATCCCATCTACATTTTGACTATTGTCACTTTGTGTCTTTAATATTGGTACATCATCAATTGGCATCCTTATATCTTGAAAATACCAAAAATATAGTCTAGTTTCATACCCTAGTCTTAGTCTCACCTTTGTAGTGTCACTCCTTATACTTCATATACATTCATCACATTGGCAAGTCTTTTATGGTCCAAACAAGATTACAAAGGAAGAGAAAAGAAATGGACCTATTTCAAGAAGAAGATGACCTTTACAACTATTCTAGCAACATGAACTTTGGCTCCTCTTCCAATGAAGCACCTAGGGCATAATCATCCTTTCAGAATCCTTTTTATAAATTATGACCAAAGATATAACTAGGGATGAAATAGAGGCATCCGCCCAAGACCCTAAAGTAGCACGGTTTGTGGGTGAGATAGTGTCACTAGACCCATAATGATTCCTAGCAAAGTTATTACATAGTGGAGATAAAATACCTCATGGATTTGATTTTAGCATGCTTCAAGCAATGCCAACACCAAACAAGTAGACTACACAAATCCAAGGACATGATGCATCTACTCCTAAACTTTCTATCCCACAAATAAATGCTATTATTCCAATAGGAGGGTCAACACAAGATTCTACAACAATCCACACGACACTAGTTGGAACACAAGCCATGACACAAGCTATGATAGAAGCAATGACACAACCTTTTGGCACTACATTTAATCCATTTGGGTCATCATCTAATGCCATGGCGCATCATCATCAAATTCCTTTGGTAGAAACAAAATGCAAAAGGTTCATATTCATGGACCCAAGTGAAAAATAAAGACTTCAAACACCAACACATCACAAGGTCCTAATACAAGTATTCCCCAACAAAACAACACACAAGGGCCTTTCTGCCAATGTAGCAACCAAAATACACAAGTTCAAAATACTCCCAACCCATTTCAAATGCAATTCAATACGAATACCTCACACATACCTAAAATTCTAACTTTCACTCCACACATCCAAACACAAATCTTGTCATATACTCATAACATTCCAAATCAAAACATACCATATGCACCTAGAATCAACACCAATTCATCCACCCAAAACATTGGATTGCAAAACACAAACATGGGTCCCTATCATAATGCAGTCAACAATGCAGTGGACACATCCCTCAATCAAGTTGATGTCTTAGCCAACCAAATGCTTTCCTTACAAAAACAAGTGGAAAACATGCAAATATCAACCAAAAAGACTTACTCAACACAAGAGTTGTGTCCATACTCCTTTGACAGAAGTCTATACATACCTCCATTTCCTCACAACTATGTCATGCCAAATTTTCCCAAGTATAGAGGAAAGAGGAATCCCATTGAACATGTAAGAGAGTTCCACATGGCTTTGATAGACATCACATCTGAATAGACATATCTCATGAGACTATTCCCTAGGAGTCTCGTAGGACAAGCACTCGAATGGTTCGCCCATCTACCTTCTGACATAAGAACATGGGATAAACTAGCCAACAAATTTATCACTCACTTTTCTTACAACATTGAAAATGACATCACCATAGCCTTATTATGTCATACAAAACAAGAAGGTGATTCGTTAATAACGTTCTTCCAAAGATGGAGGAGCTTGGCTAGTCGATGTCCTATCGATATTCCTAAGAAACAAAAGATTGTCATGTTCATAGAAAACTTGATCACAAACCTAAAATATCAATTGTGAGCCCATTATTGCACCACATTTTCTAACCTATTGGAAAAAGGCACCATCCTGGAGAAGGCCCTCGTTGCAAAAGTGGAACTTAAAACATTCAAGAAAAATCAGAATGCCCAAGGTACCTCCAATGACAAAAGTAAATATTGGGCATGAAATAAGAATGTCACAAATAACGAAGTTGTTGATGCAACGGCTATACACCTTGGTCCTACAATCACACTTAAAGGACCTAATACATCAAAAAACCCACCATGCGTCCCTAACCAAACAGCAAATTCCCTTTAAAATAACCAAGAACAAAGACCTCAAAGGAATTTTCTGACAAGATGCAAGTACACTCCCTTAGGGAAACCAATTGAATCAATCTTGAAATAACTTTTACAGTCCAAATTCATTCAACTTCCTGAGGAAAAACCTTATGATCCATGGCAATTCAAACCTTCGTGGTGGGATGACAATACCTTT
The DNA here is from genome assembly GCA_007258455.2 of Sequoia sempervirens. Classification (NCBI taxonomy): domain Eukaryota; kingdom Viridiplantae; phylum Streptophyta; class Pinopsida; order Cupressales; family Cupressaceae; genus Sequoia; species Sequoia sempervirens. The sequence continues at coordinate 68,003 of VDFB02337955.1, forward strand.
TACTATTATCACCATATTAAGGGACACAAAACTTCATCATGTAGACAACTCAAGAACATAATACAAGACTTAATTGAAAATGGTGTTATATAAGTTGATAGTCAACAAAATACCTCCAATAATGATCATATAATCTTTAAGAATCCTTTGCAAGACCATGAGATAGGTAAGGCCTCTAGTTCACTTGCAAAGACCAATAACCAAGCTAATTAAACCCGTGTTGCACATGACTATACTATCCATCATATTCAAGCCACAGATGACCATGTCAATACCATCACCATTAAAAAATCCTTCAAAATGTGCAGTAAACACACGAAAAACCAAGGTGACCCTACAAGGTGATCCCCCTAAACAACAACAAAAGTCCTACTACAACCTCTTGGACCACTTGGGGAAAATACTTGCTCAAATATCCATCCTTGAGTTACTTCGTATATCCCCTAAGCACAAAGCTATTTTGGACAAGGCATTACAAGACACCTCTATACCAACTAACCTTAATTTCAATCATTTCTAGGAAATGGTGGGCTACTTATCCAACACCCATCATGTCACTTTTTCAAACCAAGACTGTTCATCTCAAAAGTCCAATCACAACAATCCTTTGCACCTAGAAGTCTACATTCATAAACATAAAATTAGACGAGTCTTGGTAGACGGTGGAGTGGGGTTAAACATTTGTACTCTTAAATTGGTTATGGCATTGGGCTTCTCTGAAGCATGTGTGGATACAACAAAGAGCATTATCATAAAATCCTATGATGATGAAGAGCATTCCTCCAAGGGTGTCATATCATTACCAATCAAAGTCAGGCATGATGTATTAGATACCACATTCCAAGTGTTGGACCTGGATCTCCCTTACAACCTTCTCCTCAGTCAATCATGGATTCATGTTATGAAGTTCATCCCATCAACTTACCATCAATTCTTAAAGTTCCCCCACAACGGCACTAAGATTACAATAGTTGGCGATCCTAACCCTTTTCAATATTGTAGTAATCTAAGAGGGACTACTAAATTTCAAGTGCCTATCAACTAGGAAGCTTCATCCTCCACCTCAACTCATTATATTGATCCATCTTCCTTTACCAAATCATCTATCACACCATCCAAAACCTAGGTCCAAATCCATGACATGGGATGTGGAGAATATTGCATGAACAGTTCATTTGGTGCTAAGAAGATGCCCAGAGGTGAAAATGTTAATACTAATAAGGATAGCTAGGTTTTCAAGAATGATGTTACAACTTTAGAAAATATGCAAATAGATGGCCATTCTTGGATTGAAACTTTTTGGGATCCTATTGATACCTTTTTCTTTGTCATATACGCTCATGATCCTATTTAAGATCATCCATCTCCACCTCATGACTCCTTTCATGTCACTCCATCTTCAGAACCACCATCCTAGGTTAGGGTATGCATCCCCTATTGTTGTGTCTACTAATTCATCTTTCCAATTCATTAAGGGTATGCAAGTTTCCTTTTATGTTAATAGTTCCACAAAGGATAGTCTCAATGAATCCATTAAGTGCATCGCCAATCTTTTTTATGAACCACACATTCCTTTCACCTCAAATATCTCATCCATCTCACTCACATCCACCCACCTCATAGACATGGATCAACAAGTAGTGCCTCAAGAATCAAAGGTGAAAATTCCTTCTTTAAAAGGAGATCTAAAATCAAAATAAATAATGCAAAGAAAGAAAGATCAATACAAGTCCTCTAGTCAAAATTAAAAGCTATTGGACAAATCAGAGACAAAAATACAAGTCAAGAATGAAAATAAGAAAAATTTGATCTCCAATTATGCCTCTTCATCAAAAATCATTGGGGGAATCTACCAAAGCAACATGTCAAAAGAAGAGCTTTTTGATCCAAAGTCTTCATCCTCATCACTTTCACTCAGTCCACCGAATCCATTCATATCCACACATCCATCATGTCACTCTATCTCCCTTGGTGATGTTTCTCAATGAACCTTTGATGACGACCCCTTCACATACTATAACCCATTGGTCGCCCAAACTCCTTTTTGGATGAAGTTTTATGGCCCATGTAGTGTGCACAATAGGAATTGTATCCTACATCCCCTCATTTTCCATATTAGTCACCCTTCGTATCCATCATTCACACCCTCCATTCAGGTTAGATCCCTTCATCTGGCATGGTCATCCATGTTTGAACCAAATTAGTTGGGTCCCTACATCATCATGGTAGTCTACAGATTAGGAGCTTATCAGCTTTCAACTCCTGAAGGAAAACCATTTTCAAATCCCATCAACAGCTTGCACTTGCACAAATTCTACACCTAGCTTTAGAGAACCATGTTGAAACCTGAAAAATACAAAAAATTTGTCACCTTGACGAAAACCTGGCAAACAGGCATCTTGGTGACACCAAAAAAATCAAGAAATCAAGAAAATAGTAAGTAGAAATAATTTGTCCAATAGTGAAAACCACTTCAGTGGCTCTTTGGATAAGTACCATGGTGAAAATCTGGCAAACAGGTGCCATGTGTAGTTGATCTTCGCTCTGTCGTCTACTATCATTCTATCGGGTTTCCCTCCTTCACTCAAATAAATCCGTACTTCACCCTTTTCCCATCATCCATAATAATGTTTTATTTTCCTTCCCATAACCTAGAACGATTGACACCTCACATCTTTTGCTTGCCATACCCACCCACAATAACGCTTATCCCATTTCACCCCTAATAAATTGGTCCTATACCCAATTAGGGAAATTCCTTGACCTATGTCTTTATTGGATCCTACACTTGCTATTGGAGTTAGCTATATCAAAAAGACAAAAAAATCAAATATTCCCAAAAATCAAAAAAAAATATTCCAAAAAGACAAAAAAAAATCATAAAACTTTAAAAATCTAAAAAAAATCAAATATTTCCAAAAAGCCAAAAAAATCAAAACATATCAAAACCCAAAAACATCCAAATAATATTTCAAAAATCTAAAAAATCGAGTCAGGGTCAGTCATATCAATCCAAATCCAATCGAACTATGTTTCCTCTGCGTGTATAACTTAGGCAAGGCCATCACTCGATGAGCCCCCAAGGCATTAGGTTAGTCCTTTAGGGTTTTTCAAGTAAGGTCAATTGAGAGTTAGTCCTTATTCAATAAAACAAATTCAAGTCATGTCGAACTACAAGGTCTCTGTGCATTGTTACATAGGCAAGGCCAAAAATCAATGAGCCCCCGAGGCCCTAGGCCAGTCCTTTAGGGTTTGTCGAGTCAGTCATAATAAATCAGACATTGTCATCAGATACAAATAGTCATCAAACAAGTCATGAATCAACAGACAAAGTATACAACTAGTCTTCAAGTTAATTTAGTCAATTTCCTAAATGGTCAAACACCAAATCAACATCAAAACAATCAACCATGTCATTTGTCTTATATAGGATGTGTCTTTCCTGAAACCAAACATTATCATTCATCAATCTATGTCATTTTCCTTATACGGGTGGTTACATGATTGAAACCAAACTTGACATCTTATACGACATGTTCCCTCTCTTGATACCACAAACTGTCAATCAATCAACCCATCAATCAATTAGTCAATCAAACATCGGCAAACAATCATTGGAAAACAATATGAATGGTTGTTGACTTTGTTGGTCTAATTTGTCTTATCTTTTTTATTTTTCTTTTGGGTCATGTTACTAGCTACCTCGAGGATGTCTCACGAAGGATTTAAAGGAGTGATGATGTCTCATGACTCATCTTTTCTTTGATTGTTGTTTGTGGATTATCTTGGAAAAAATAATAGGGAAACTTTTCTCCTAGTATGAGTCCTAGCATTCCTTGACTAACGACTATCTATTGTGCAAGTGGATAACATTGCACACCTTGGTCTATGTCATACCATGGTGTTTATTGTTCATTTGCCACATTTTTAACACCCAATGATGATTAAATGTGCATCTATCAAGAAAAATATCAATCTTTCTTTATCTCCACTAACTCCATGCTAACATTTTCCTCTCGCTAACATTTCTCTTCATCAATCCTTGCATTCATCCACTATCAAAATTACTTATTGAAACATTTTTTCAAATTTTTCAAAAATCTTCCAAATTTGCAAAAAATTTCCGAGGGGGTATAGGTCTATCCCGCCTTCACCATGACACATTAGGGCATATTTTTGAACTAAATTTCTTTGACACAACGCGATAAACTGCATTGTATCAAAGAGGGGGAAAATGTAGACATTAAAAATTATCCTTCGCCTACGAACACCATTTTTCTTCGTCAATTCCCTTTCTTCCCTAAATAATTGAATAATTTTAATTATTTAATTATTGTCTAAAGTCATATTTCTTCTATTAATTAAATAATTTTAATTATTTAATTAATTCATTTATTTTCCCTTTTATTCTTCTTGTGATTAATTAAATAAATTATATTTATTTAATTACATCACTAATGTCCATTTTCTCTCTATAATTAAACAAATTATTATTTATTTAATTATTATCATTTTCTACTATAATTAAATAATTATTTTAATTATTTAATTATTCATTATCCTCTTCTTCCATAAATTAAATAAATTTTATTTATTTAATGATTTACTAATTTTTCCTTTTCCCCCACTTTTGAATTAAATCATTATTTAATTAAAAATTCAATTTTCCCTCTTCTTCTAATTAAATAATTGTTTTAAATTATTTAATTATTCACTTTCCCTCCTAAATTAAATAATTTTATAATTATTTAATTTTCTCCAACAACCTCTTTTTCTGTGCCAACCTCTCTATTTGTGCCATTTTTATCTCTTCACATCTCAATTAATTTCCACCCTTGATTGAATTATTTTATAATCTAATCTCAACCATCCATCCTTAACCTAGTCCTATATTTTCCCTAATTTATCCCTAACCCTATTTCATACTACATCTTTCAATCTTGGCCATTGATTGTCATATTGTATTGGCTTTTAATCTCAACCCTTCATCCACATTTGGTTTTCTATAAAAGAGACCTATCATTGTCATTTCAACCAACCTAGTTTATGCACAAGTGCATGTTCAAGGAGACATGTACAATCTTCAATATTTTGATATTATTGCCATTGGATATTATTACATACTCCAAATTTGAGGCCAATCAAGCATATTAATCAAAATGGAGAAGGACAATAGAGGTGAATCAACCATGGCATATAATATTTCTTTATGTTTATGTTTCTATGTTGGATTGTGCTTCATTTTTGGTTTAGGGATTTAGGGTTTTAGTTTTGATTATTTATAACCTTAACCTTGATTTTACCCTATTCTACACAAGCCACACAACATGTCAATTCAGCCCGAAAACACTTATCCTTCTTCATATTAGCTCCAAACCAATATTGGCATCAAAGAGACAAAAATATCATCATGCAAATCATGACATGAACACGTTATACCTTTCCAAACATTCATGTACACCCATTTTATCAATTTATATCATTTCATGTTGGTGCAAACACATATTACTCAATATATAAACTTCAAATGGACTACAATATAAGAGAGGATTAGATATTAACTTTTGGATCTTCTAGATAGTGTACTAAGACTCAACCATGCATTTCAAAACCTTCTTTCATAAAATTATTCCATTACTTGTTAGCACAAGTCATTACATCATCATCAAACCAAACTTCCAACTCACCAGAACACAGACAACACACTATCATCAACAGAAACATCAGTGGTGCACCAAATCATATGAAACATGAACTAAGCAATCATATTATCTACAATAACACAATTCCAAACTGCAAGGAAAAAAGAGATACTACAGTGAAGTGCAGATACTTTTTGTTCAGCCTTATTCAACACTCTCAAGAACCTAACTTGTTCTTACTCTATTAACATTGGAGAGCATTGTAATACAACTTATTCTTAGAAAATTGGAACATGCATACCTCATATATGTGTTGAGCTATTCTTCAAACCACAAGACCATATCTTCATCTATGGAGGAAAGCAGAGCATTTGAAAAAGTTATTGTAGTGCCAGTATTTGTGCCTTAGATAGTTTGGAAACTTATAAATTTATCTTCATACCCCATATGAAGCATTTCATAAAAAACATTAATCAAATCATTTTGACATCCAACCATGAAATTCAGAAGATAAGGTATAGTTGTGTACCAATGACAGAATTATAGTCCTTCAACACAATTCTACACAATTCTTCAACAAGAACAATATACAAGTGTATGTGGTAACAACATAGGTTGACATCATTGATAACATACTAATAGCACATTTTCTAACAACATTGAAAGCAAAAGATCCACCAATGCATATGTGTTCATGATGTTTTGTGGTGTTATCAATTGGATGAGTAAACGATAAGATGTATTTACTTTTTCCACTATAGAATTGGAGTACATAGAAGATTCTTATGCTTGTAAAGAATCTATTTTTCTTGAGATTTTGTATTCAAATTTTGAGCCTAATGTAGGGTAAAATACCATCTATTTTGAAAGTCAGAGTGGCATATGTTTGGCAAAGAATCCAACCTTCCATGCAAGGACAAAGCACATTGATGTCCAATACAATTTTTTTGTGACATGGTAGACGATGGGAAGGTGAAGTTGGAGAAAGTTAACACTTTGGTGAATGTTGCAAATGCATTGATAAAACTTGTGAGCATAGATAAGTTCAGATGGTGTTAGGAGTCTATGGGCTTCACAACCCCTAGTAGTTGAAATCATTTTTTTCCATTGGCTCTTCAAAGGTGTTTGACAAATGGGATAATGTTAGGAATAAGGTGTCTCAACCTTTATTTTCCTTGCATTGATTATTTAATTATTAATGTTGAAATTATGTTGATAATTTATGTATATAATTAATTGTGTATTTGGTGATGTCATTTATGGGAGTGGCACTTTGATTTTTCATTTGACATGTGAAGTTGCATGGGTGACATGGTTCATATTTTTAGGAGATAGGCTTCTTGCTTTGTATGATTTGACTGAAGTCATTATCGATAGTTAGCTCATGTCAAAGTTTCAGTTAACAATAACAATAACTATAATAAATGAGGAATCAAATTTTGAAATTTCCATGACATGTGGAGTTGTGCATGTAGGTGTATTTCATGCAAATTTTGAGTTTTCATGAATGCATATGCCTTGCATGTTAAGTGGATTCCTTGCATCTATTATTTATAGCTAGTAGGTTTCAGTTTACATGTGCATGATAAGATATATTCCTTGCATGTTCATCTTTATTCTTGCATGCATGTAGTGAAGAGGATGATTCAACATGTGTCATTATTGGGCATACCATTTTAGAAGCATCTAATTTATGTATTATAAACTCCTATATATTGAAATTTTGTATTTTGGAGTTGTATTATGATTTATTTGTAGGGTTCATTATGCTGCTAGCATTATTCTAGAATTAATAGTTGTATTCTCCTATAAGAATACTTGATGGGACATCCTACTTTTTGTTGAAATCAAATATTTTTAGAAAATATAATGATTTAAGCCTTGAAAGGTTTCATTTAAAGGATTTTAATTGAAGATGGTTTCATCAAACCCCCTTAGATCAAACCCCATTGGATCAAACCCCCTTGGATAGAACCCCTCTAGTTTTAAACCATACCTATAATGGAGTCTCCTCTACACCTATCAAAATGTTAATAAAAAACACTCTTGATTTACCTTTTAGGGGATCAAATGAATTCATTTAAAATTTATGTTTTGTAAGTATGTAGTCCTTATTATAAGCTTCCCAAAAAGTATAATTTTAAATATATTTTTAAGTTGATTATTATATTTATTTTTTATTTCTTGTGAATGTATATTTTTCAATGAACATCAATGTCTTTGTTTCACACATACAAAAAAATAGGAAAATAGAGAAAAAAATCTAAAAAATGCATGTCCTCTAGGTATTGATGTATTTATTCCAACAACAAAAAAAATGGATTCCAATACATACAAAAAAAGTTATGCTCTTTATAGTACACCTATGTCTAAATTGTAATTGGTTTGACTTTGAAACTTAATTAAAATATATATATTCAATAAAACATTATGAAACCAAATGCATCCTCTAGATATTGTAGTTACAAATCTAAATTCGAAAAAATAAGAATTTTATCCTTCATAAGATGGAAACATTGTGTTTACTATTAAAAAATAGTTATCGAATGAGATGGAAAAAGGAATGCAATTTGATTCCAAAAATTAAAAAATATATATATTTAGAATCCACAAACAAAATGTCACAATCACTAGTTTGCATCATCTTCAAATTCTTCGCGATTTAGTAGTTATAGGTGTCTGAAAGTGAAGGTTTAGTTCAAAATGTTCATTTCAATGTCAAGTTTGGCCAAAAAGTGTAACCCACTATTGTGGGATCACTCCTACTCAACAAAAAAATGGAAAATTTCCATGATCCACCCAGCACACAAATCGAATATTGCCATGTTCTACCCAAAAAAACATGGCAAGAATCCATTGGAACCAAATCACATCAAATTTTATCATAATATCTTCCAACATGGAATTAAACCAAGCATTATTCCTTATAGTCACTTATTGACCCTTCTACAAACATGAAATGTTAAAATAATTTGGATACAGTTATAGTTTCAATCTTTATTTTTCTCATTTATGTGGGCACTAAGTTATCAACACTTCATCCATCTATAGTAATATTACAATTTACTTTCTTCAAAACTTACACTTAGTATAGAAAATACTTTTCCTCAACCATGGTTCTTTGTCCTCTTTAACAAGTTTGAGAAAAATTTGTGCAACATAACACTATCTCCACCTTTTAGGGCCAAGCACTCTATTTCACTACCTAACTTCTCATCACCTTGTTTAATATGTAATATTTTCTTAGAGAAACCTTATTTATACATGGAATTTGGACACTCAACTATCATGTGGCCTAATTCTCCACATCTAAAATAGGTACCACTAAAAGTATTCCCATGACTTCCCTTGCCTTTACCCTTCTTACTAAAATTCTTCTTTTTCTTGGAGTCTCATGCATCACCACTAAAAAAAATTCCTCTCCCTATACATACCCTAGCTTACTACTTTGATTTCCTTTTTCACTCTTTCCCTTACCTTTCACCTTCTACTATTTTTGGGATAGCTTTTTTTTCCCTTAGCACATCTTGTAGGCATCCTCCATGGAATGAATTAGGATAATTAAATCTCATATTATACTATGGAATACATTTAGAATTAGGCTACCTTCTATGAATCATCCTCGACATGACCTACATAAATTCTAAGGTGATAAAAAATACTTGGTATATTCCTTTATATGCAATTCTCTTTATCATCAATGATGGAATTTCTTAAACAATTCCAAAACATAATTGGTGGATAGGAACTTACCTTTTAATTTTGGCATCATCCAATCCTATTTAGATATCTGTAAATTATTTCGTTTACCTAATCTTCATACGCATACTCCCACCACAAGGTGGAATTCCCTTTAAACTTGTGGTGGCTTACTTGACTCCCTTAGGGTCTTCCACATATTTGAATTCAAAATACTTTTCTAGATCATCAATCCACTCCAACAAATCTTCAAGAATCAAATTTACTAAATTATAATGGAGATCAAATATTGATTTACTTCCTACTCTCACCAACACTGCAATAAAATTATCCTATTGAATTATTTCATCATAAAAGCTTAAATTATCTTTAGCACATGGTACATGATATATTCTCTTATCATCACTAACATCTTCAACTATGACCATTCCTTGCCTCTATGTGATATTGAGGGCCTCACATATTTCTTCTATATATCTCATCATTTCATCCAATTTACTATCACATTGTCCTATTTTATTCATGTCACCTCTTCTTGTTTGAACATTTTATCCCATGGATTACCTACAATGAAAAATAATACAATAATCCTACTATGGGGTAACCACTCACCCTTCAATGACCTAGAAGCTAGGTTATAATATTAATTAATTTATTCTTGGAAATAAGGTCTAATGAAAGAAAATATATTAATGCAGCATAATCATAGAATTTGAAAACCCAATGTAATATTACACAATAAAAGATTTATTCTTAAGAAAACATTCAATTATGAATAACAAGATGACACAAAACATTCAATTATGTATATATATTCAAGTGATAGAATTTGAAGTAAATTCATGTACAATAGAAATAGTCATAATGAGTGCATGCCAAGATTCAAATTCACTTCTAATGTTTGATCTTGAATATACTTTATCTCTCATCCTCAATACTTTTCATCAATTGACTTGTGCTCCTTTTATATAGGTACTTTGATGTACTAAGATAGCACCAACTATAAATTTAGTATAATTCCAAATGAGAAATATACAAATTACTAATGAGAAATATACAAATTACTACACATGGAAATGTTTGAAGGTCCCATTATAATAGTTTGATTTAACTTTGTAGGCTTTAAAAAATTAAATTGTGATACTACACAGGATGATAACTGTAAACACTTAAAAATGACCTAGGCCTGCAAGCTCTATTTTTCATCTTTCGTCCTAGCATAATTATGACATTTAATTATGTCCTTGGTCCACATTCAACTATTAATTAAATAATTCATAATTATTTAATTAATTCATGTTTGTTTATTCTTCATGATTATTAAATAAATAAATTTTAGTTATTTATTTGATACGTCACTGATGGTCTATTATCTTCTTACAATTAAATAAATTTCTTAATTTATTTAATTCCTTATGTCTTCATGATTATTAAAAAAATGAATTTTATTTAGTTATTTAATATGTCACTAATTCTCATAATTAAATATATTTATTAATTTATTTAATTATTGGTCACAATATCTAAATTAAATAATTATCTTTAATTATTTAATTTCCTTATTTGACATTTCCCTCATTTTAAATAAAATTAATTATTTAAAATGGCCTCACATGCTACTGCCACTTCTTTTTAGTAAATAATCTAAAATCAATTATTTACTGTCACACAAAATTCATATTTTGAATTAATTTTAATTCAAAAATGGTAATATTCTTCCATAAATCAAGTAATTGATCAAATTCTTGATTTTCTAAATTTGCTTTTCTGTCCAATCTTTATCTTCTTAATTTTTTGAATCTTATCTTCTTATCTTCTTGATTTTTGAAATATTTATCTTTTTGGCTAATCTTTATCCTCTTGTCACATTTATTCTCAACCGTCGATGCGATTTTCTCAAATTGCATCTTGGCCGCTTATTTCAGTTTTTTTGCCCTAACCTTAATTAGGGGTTGTCACACGCAATCTCGACCTCTAATTTTAGGCTTTCATCAGCTTTTAATCTTGACCGTCTATCCAAAATTGTATTTTTTATAAAATGCCAATTTTGCTCACATTTTGAGGGACACAGCTTCTTGATATTTCATTCTAGCATAATTGTTGAGTCTTAGGCAATCTTATAGTCTTGTCATTTGGTCATAGGCTTTATTTTAGCATAGTTTAGACATATCTTAATGCTTATCATTTGCATGGTAGCATTATAATCATTTTAAAATCCTTCAAACATTGCTTTGTACATTGTCTTTGTCATAGTCATTGCTCACACACTCAAATTTGAGGGCAACAATTACATTTGCAGCAAGTTAGAAGGGCTATGGAGGTGATTCATGGAGGCTTCAAAGGCGATTTGGTATAATCGTTTTTATGTTATTTAATTGTCTTCCTTTGTGCTTCATAGTTAATGTTGGATTTTATTATTTATGCTCTAATCAGCTAACACCATAAAATTGCATTGTTACATTGGTGAACCCGAAATTTTTCTTGCAGATTTCTGTATGGTTTTTGGTCTCTCTTTTTTTGTTTTTACAGGTACAGGTACAGAACACCGCATTTGCTAGAAACTTCGTGTCTCCCCTCGGCTTCCAAACCTTCACATTAACTTTAGTTTTATTAATTTAGATTAATTTAGATTAATTTAGTTCTCATTAACTTTAGTTTTATTAATTTAGATTAATTTAGAGTTAGATGTAAATTTAGATTTAAGATTTTTTAATTTTTCTAAGTTATTTTAAATTTATCTTTTTAGATCTTAGATTTTTAGTTAATTTAGATTTTTAGATTTTTTTAATTAGATTTTTTTTTTAATTAGCTTTTAAATTAGATTTTTTAGATTTTTAAGTAGCCTTTTAATTAGATTTCTTAGATTTTTAAATTAGTTTTTAATTAGATTTTTAGATTTTAAATTAGCTTTTAGTTAGATTTTTTAGATTTTAAATTAGATTTTTTAGATTTTTTAATTAGATTTTTAAATTTTTAAATTAGCTTTTAGTTAGATTTTTTTTAGATTTTTAAATCTTTAAATTAGCTTTTTAGTTAGATTTTAGATTAGATTTTTATTAGATTTTAGATTTTAGATTAGATTTTAAATTAGATTTTATTAGATTTTAGATTAGATTGTTAATTTAGATTATTTTTTAACTTTTTAATTTAGTTTAGATTTCTAATTTCTAATTTAATTTAGATTTTTAACTTTTTAATTTAGTTTAGATTTTTAATTTGTAATTTAGTTTAGGATTTTAACAGATAACATGTTTTAGATTAGAGATTTTTGGTTACTAATTATTGTTGGCAACGTGTGGCATTTACATTTCGTGGGTCCAAGACAACTTGATCAAACTTCTAACTTGTGATTTTGCAAGTTCGAGTGTTCAAGACTATCACTTCTAAACATTGTGCTTGTGATTTTTTGATTAGAAAACATTTCTTTTGGTGCACGTAAAATGAACATGCTTTCAATACTATCTGACTGTGTTTGAAAGTGGTAGGTGAATATGCTCTCACCTTGTGCAAACTAGGTGATCAGAAAGCCATACCCACTTTGTTTCTATGTAACCCTAATGCAATAACCGTAGTATCTTCTCCCCTTGTGCAATCACGCGATCCTAGGTGTAAGAGAAACGGTTATTTCCTCTAGAAATTGGGCCTGCGAGGGGATTTCATCACCTCTAGTCGACTCAAACCAGCAACGAAGCTAAAGCCAAGCTACCCCCGACCGATATATAAATGTGAATCCTAAGGGAAAACCTAAGATTACGAGTGCGAATGTGTCATATGAACCAAGTAGTACTCCTCAAAACCCTGTTGAGCTTAACCTCTTCAGGCTGGAGTGCCTCCTAAATGGAGATTAATCTTGCGCCCCATGTATGGCCACTCGAATGGGGGTCCTAAATTAAACACCATTGTTTAGTAACCAAAAACCTTATATTTGCTAGCGCAACACCGGTCGGTGTGAAGGAATCCACATCTTCACAGTTTGAAGTAGAGGTGATCAATCTACCATGGGAGTTTCATGGGGGTTGGAAGCTTGGGTGGCCTGAGAAGAGAGTGCACTGTAAGGGGGAGCCCGTGCAGCCAAGCTTCTGAATTCACATGCTACTGATATGTGGCTGGGGAAACCCACATGGAATCTAGTGAATATTGTCCTAGCCTAACCATAGGATTGTGCTTGTCTTATCTGTGTTTGTCTACATTCAAAATCTTGTGCTTGCCAAGTGTTTTTTGGATACTGAAACAAAGCAAACAACATTCACACATCTGGAAACAAACAATCAACTTCAAACAAATCAATTTTTTTACCAAAACTTCAAGTCCAAACATTTTTAGCCTGTTGTCAAACATCTTCTTCCAAAAGTCTTCTGTCAAAACTAGATCAGAAAATTGCTCAAATATCTCATGCCTTGTACACTTTAGCTTGCATCTTACCATAGGGTCATCTTTGCAAATTTTAGCTTCATCCTTAGGCCTCACCATTTTCATTTTCAGTCATAAACCAACACCAAGGTCCTCATTTCACTTGCATATTTTGGACAACCTTACCATACTTTACAAAAATATTGACTTTCAAAAGTAGGTTGTCATTGGACTTAGTCATCATTATCATCTTTAGTCATTGTCCTTTTGTGAGATCTTTCCAACTCAAAAGTCTAGTTAGGAAACCTCACTTGTCATTTTGTCCTTGTCATTTGGTCCTTTATACAAGTCCTTTGATATTCCAAAATTGAGACATAGATCAAGCATAGGGTGGTTAGGAAACTTTCTTCCAAGTCATTTGGACCTTTGCATTTCCATACTTTAGACATTCAATTCATCTTAGTCATCACCTTGCATAATTTATCCTTAAAAAATCCAAAAATATTGTCATAACTTTCATCATAGTCCTCATTTGGCATCTAGACTTGGCATTGGTCATTTTCCTTAGTCAAAATTTTCATATTAGTCTTCATTGTCAACTTGGCATTTAGCATCCTTTCTTGACAATTTTATCACCTTGCATTAGTCATTTCCCTTAGACAAAAACCATTATCACTTTGCATTTAACATCCTTTTTAAACAACATCATGACATCCACCACCTCGTCTTCCCTTCAACAAACTATTGATAGGCTTGCTAGTCAAGTTGAATACCAGTTACTCCGTAGAGGTCAATACCAACAAGCCTTAGACTTTAAGAGACAATTCTTCCAAACCAAAAATCAATGTCCTTTGTACCAACAACCCATCAGTCCAAGTCCTCCATCCATCAACCCTCACTATCAAGAATCACTTAACAAAAATCCTACCATTAATTCACAACAAGCATCCACTTATCACCCTTATCCTAACCTTGACAAAGGAAACCAACTGTCCACTAGTCCATTCCAAACCTCAATGTCATATTCTAGTCCTTCACCTATCAATCTCATCCACATCTACATGCCTTATCAACCATATACCAACTCATGTCAAGTCCCCACATCATACCATATTGATCCAGTCCAAGTCTCCACGTCCTATTTTAGTCAACCTTACACCAGTCCAATCCAAGTCCCTGTGTCTTATCCTAGTTCCTCACATACTAGTCCATTCCAAGTCTCCATGTCATATCCTAGTCCTTCACACACTAGTCCAGTCCAAGTCCCCATGCATAACCTTGTCATTCACATACTAGTCCAGTCCAAGTCTTGATGTCCTATCCTAGTCCTTCATCCATTAATCCTTTTCAAGTCACTCCCTCACAAGCCACATTTAGTCATGAAAATTCTATCATTGTCCAAAGTCAAATCCCATTTAATAAACTTGAGGATACATGTCAAAATGAAAGTCCAAATCATGACATTATAACGTCACTGTCATATCAAGAACAAGGCAGTTCATCCCATGACCCTGTCGTTTAGTCCATCCAAGAAGTCCTTCAAAACAATCATGACATCCAAAATACACCTACCCTTGACAAAGACTTCAATCCCAATTATATCGTCTACGACAACCCCATCTTTGACCAAGACAC
This sequence comes from Sequoia sempervirens, assembly GCA_007258455.2. NCBI lineage: Eukaryota > Viridiplantae > Streptophyta > Pinopsida > Cupressales > Cupressaceae > Sequoia > Sequoia sempervirens. Next base: position 83,329 of record VDFB02337955.1, read on the forward strand.
TACCATTGATCAAGAAGTCCAAAATGATCCACTCCTTGACCTTTATGCCATTTGCGATCAAACACTTGACGACCCTATTCAAGCCTCGACTATTGACACTTTCCAAAATGAGACACTTGCCTCCATGGGACACATAGATGATCTACCTCAAGAGCAAGATTCTTCCACTATGGACATATTTTCAAATGATCAAGCTATAGCCGAATTCACTGGCCTCTATGACACTAGCCATAACGATGGCTTCGACATCAACTTGGAAGCACCAATAGAATCATCTGAACCTAACATGTCACAAGATCAGACCAAAGATATCAGTCAGAAATATGTCTAACATGACAATGAAGCTAAGACACTTTATCAACTAGGGTCATCTATCTTTGTCAGAGCAGGCTTCCTTGCAGATGAAAACATTCTAGGTAACAGTGTCCACATAAATCGTGATGGGTTAGCATCTTGCTTTCAAAACAATAAATACCCCATCGCAAACAAAATTTGTCAAAGCATGCAATATCAAGGCAAAGTACTAGGCATACATGAGCAAGGCATTCAAGAACTAATACAGCTCCAGGAAAATTACAAACATCAAGGTCTTGGCTATTCTTCAATCAGCAAATCAAACAATGTCAGTGGAACCTCCTCGATACTGGGGGAAACCTTGTCAGATACAAACGTCAAAATAGAGTCCATGAGAAATCCTTGTCATAAGATTGTTGCCAACACCCCTTCCACCCACACCATAAACCGTCATTCTCAACATCTTAAACCTTCCCTTTGGAACCAACAAAAACAAAATTCTTACAAAGTCAAAAATAAAATGTCAAAGGCCATCGAATCAGACAAAAATACAAGTGGACAAATGAAATTAAAATGGATCCCAAAGAAAAGTGGATCAAGCAAAGAAAATATGTCAAAAGAAAAAGTTAATTAAAATGTTGAGCCACAAGAAAAGAGGACTCCCACGTACAACAAATGTCCACCTCCTTCAAAATGGTCATCAAGTAAGCCATCTAAGAGTGTTGGTTCCAAATGTCATCCCTCCAAAATCCGTCATCCACCATCCCAAGTTTGGAAAATAAAAAGTGATTCATCCAAACATCCAAACAACCTTTCCATGTCTACCATTATCCGTCATAATCCTACATCTCGTCTAAAGTCCAAAGATCCCATGTCACAAATCCATCACATCATGGCAGCAACTCTTTACCACAAGGACTCTCCTGGCACTCTATCACGATGTGTGTATTCTGATAAAGACAACTCTAGTATCAAAAAGGACCACGATGACATCAATCAGTTGTATGCAAGCGCTACGATCCTGACAAGGAAACTACTTCATAAAGGACATTATTGGAATATCATAGCATCAGTCTCTACATCGGCACCATCAACAACTTCAAAACAATCAGTGGTCAATTAAGGCATCAAGGTCATCCTAAAATATCAAAAATACAAAAATATTGAAAAATCAAAAAATTGTCACCCTGATGAAAACCTGGAAAATAGACATCTTGGTGACACCAAAAAATTCAAAAAGTCAAGAAATAGTAAAGAGAAAATTTCCGTCCAATCATGAAAACCTAGCAAACAAGTACCCTGGATAAGTACCATGATGAAAACCTGGAAAACAGGCGTCATGTGTAAAATAAATCGTCTATGTGCACTTTTGCACTTGGGGGGAAAGTTGTATCATTTCCCATTCCTTCCTCTTGACATTGACATCTGACCATTGGATCCATATCATTCCCACCTACCTTGATCTTAACATAAAACAGGCACACATAAATCATGCTTTGGGAAAACTCTTGACATGTCTATCCTTCGGTCATATACTGTTCACGAAATGTCATGTCATTACTTTCATAACCTCATTATCCTTATGCGACATATTCCTTGAATATCATATGAAAATTCCCTTAGTCTCATGTATCCCATCCTTTACCAAGGCCACCTCTCATCCTTTCATGTATGTCACCTATCTTGGCTTTCCCTTGTCAAATGGTCTAAAGAATACTCCATCATCCCTTTTAGTCCTAACCAAGTCATTCCAAATGCAACTAATCTAATCCATACAAGCACATTGTCCAAAATATTACTTGACTTTGTTCTTGGCCCGACTGCAGACATCAATACTTTTCGTCACATTATCGTTGTCCTCATGTTGTTTCAGGATGCGTCCTTCCCATGTCAAACAACGTTGTCATCACCTTTCAATTGGTATTCAACTTGACTAGGGGAACAATCATATTTGTCCTTGGATTCTCATGTGTAGGCATCAGTCACATGCATTTTTCGTGATCCTCTTAAACCATTCAAAAAGACAAAAACATCATAAAAATGTCCTAAAAAAAGACAAAAACATCATAAAATGTCTTGAAAAAAGACCTAAAAATCAAAAAATGTCATGAAAAAAAAACCTAAAAATCAAAAAATCCTAAAGAAAGACCTAAAAAAAAAAACGTCCTAAAGAAAGACCTAAAAAAATCAAAAATGTCCTGAAGAAAATACAAAAACATCCAAATCAATGTCAAAATCCCAAAAACAAAGTCAAAGTTAGTCATATCAGTCAATCCATGTCATTGTTGAACTACGTTGTCTCTGTGCCTTTGCTACGTACGAAAGACTCATCTTTGAGTCCCCGAGACATTAGGTCAATCCTTTTAGGTTTGTCCAAATTAAATCATGGCATTTGTCATAATCATCGCATCGGTCAAATAAGTCAAACATATTCAAACTCAGACACAAGACAGATATTCGAACGTCGACATTCCAATCGTGAGCTAATAGACAACACAGTCCAATCAATCTTACAGTCAACATCAGTCAACTTGCCAAAACATATTAGTCAAAACAATGTCAATCTCATCACTCTTTGGTCCTCTTCAAGATGTGTCCTTCTTGGAATTAGACCTCGTCAAAATGTCCTTTGCCTTTTTCAGGATGTGTCCTTCCTGACAATAGGCCCCATCAAACCGTCAACATCGTCGAATTGGAAAAACTCTTAAACTGTCAAAACTATCAAACCGACAAGAAATCAATCTTTGGCAAACAAAATTAAATGGTTGTTAATCTTTTTGGTCTATCTTGTCTTATCTTTTGACTATTTTGTCTATTTTTGTCTTATCTTTTTACTGTCTTGTCTTTTTGGTTATGTTACTAGCTACCTCAAGGATGTCCCATGAAGGATTTAGAGGTGCGATGACGTCTCTTGGCCTATTTTATTTTCTTTAACTGTTGTATGTGGATTGTCTTGACAAAAAGACTGGGGCAACATGACCCTTAGTGTGAGTTAGGACATTCCTTCTCTGTGACTATCTGTTTTTCAAGTGGATGACCTTGCACACCTTGGTCTACGTCATACCATGGTGTATGTTGTCCATTTGTGTCATTTTTACCACCCAATGATGATTCGAGCAACGTCTATTAGTTCTTTGGCAAGTTTTGAAGGATTCTTTCCCATCCCACTCTTCTTCATTTCCCCTCTAACATTTCATCTAGTTTGCATCTTCATCATCCATATCTTTTGCACTAACATTTCTTTGTCTCTTCATATTCTAGTCTTCTCATCAATTTCAAGAGCACACCCATGTTCTTGGAACCCGTCTGTCCTCTCGAGGGGGCATACCGCTACCTTCCTCATCATTCTTCCTCATCCTATTTTGCACTGGGGCATATTTTTGACTTATTTTCTTTGTCACAACACCAATACAACACAGGATGATACTACACAGGATAATAACTAACTATATCTCTATGTGGGAAACCAAAGGATGGCAACAAGAAAAATGTTATATAGTAAGAACCAAACACCTATAGTGAGAATTAAAACATATAGAAGATAAATAAATATATTAGGATGATGTAATATTGCATGACCCCTGAGATTTTCATGTATCAATACAATAATTATTGTAATGCATTGATCTCTTTCTAGTAAAAGATCTTCCAACTTTAATCTCAAAATCTTAAAGTATTTCCTATTAGAAATTTGAATAAGATTGAATAACCTAAGGAACTTTTTAAGAGAAAAACAAAGTTACATAAACTAGAAAAACATAAATGATGCAAACTAGAACTCTGAGAGATTATGCAATTCGATATGACAAAATGCATTAAGAGCTTCCAAGATGAAAAATACAAGCATGCCAGTGAATTTATATAGAACTTAGGAGAGGATGGAGGTGGAAAATCAACCAATAATAATTGACCACCAAAACCACCAACATTAAATAAAGTGATGAAAAAGTAAATACTCCACCCTTATAAGGTGGAGGAAAACTCATCACTTTATCTCCTAGTTATTAAATAATTAACTCACTTTATTATCCTAAGCAAGCTTAATAAATGCGTAGGAAAAACTTATAACTAAGGGAAAATTAAATATCCCACTAGGAAAATATAAACCTACACTAACACCCTCCCCTTAAGCACATCTTAGGAGGATGCAAAAGATGATGGGTCTCGAAAAATGAGGCCATGTCAGGTACCCACGTACATATCAAATTCCCCCACAAAAGAAGAATCCCCCTCCATAAATAAAGAGAGAACACCCCCCAAAATAGAGAGAGAATAGAAGAGAAGGACTAAGTAGTCCCTCTGAAGAGATCCAATTGTAGATGCTAGAAACTTGATGGAGAAGATGGTTCGTGATCATTGAACAACATTCATCCCCTTATGAAGAAACAAACCCAAAGGTATATGCAAGCTATCTCCCAAGTCTTGAAAGGAATATGTAGGAAGAAAGTGCAAAATGTATTAAGTCTTTGAAGTCGTCTCAATTGTCTTCATGTTGATGTTGAAAGTTGTCACAATCATATCAATCGTTCTAGGCCACACTACTGAAGATGACAAATTAGAATTTCCTAGAGACTGATGTAGAGCCCAATCTAAAGGAATAATGGTTTGACAATAGTTTTGTAATGATTGTCATCAAAGAGGAGAGATAACCCCTCAAATTTGTCCTCCAAATATGAAATATGTGTCTCCATAAACAATTCTAAAATACCTATCAAGAGATCATTCCACAAAGTTGAATCAAGAAAACTATGGATTCCCTACTACAAGAAGTCATTAGAAGCTTTCAAAGAAACAACATTGAACTCTAAAGTAGCAACAGATGCAAGGACAAAAGAGTGGTCCTCAAAGAGAAGACATATGTCTTCAATAGTTTCATCTAGATCCAAAATGAGGGACTCTACAAACAAACAAGAGATTTATGGTAGAAATTGGTCCCAATGGATTGAATTCATAAGACATAATTGATCCTACTACATTGAATTGATGAAATATTTTGAAGAAGCATCTCTAGAATCTAAATCTGTAATTGGTGTTGTTGATGGGGTATCAATGAATTGATCATTCACATAAGATGTGTGCACACAAGATGAGGCAACATAAGTCTTAATACCATCCATAATAGCCTAGTTCTCCAAGGAAACGTCACTTTCAGATAAAGATTCAATGTCTCCATATAACTGTTAGATGATGGTCCAAGCAGTGAAAGGGAACTCAATATGCTTTATGTGATGTAGAGTATCCTCATAAATAGTAATACATATTATTCCATAGACCATGTTGTTATTGTTAAACCATGCACCCTTTTCATCATAGTCACTTGTATTAGGAATGAATCCAAGGAGATCGGGTAGTAGATCTCACTCAAGAAAAAGTGATTATTTATCCCTTGTTTCCAAGACAAATAGTTCTCTGAAGTTATCCTAATAAAAGAATGATTAGATTATGTTTAAGAGACATGATTGACCCCCCAAAATGGAACTTTATCTCAGTTTGTGATTACAAAGTGTAATGTCGTAAAATTACACCCCTTTGAATTTCACTTGCATTTTTGTATTTGCTTTAGTGTCCACTCCCTTAGCACTTGTGTAGGCTCATTTTATCCCTTGCATCAACCTTTTTCCCTTCTCAAGATGCTCAGGACCCCTTTTTAGCACCTACCCTTGCATGTCAACTTTGTGTTAAACCTTGTGCTTTTCTCATTTGTGTCATTTTGTAGCGTGATGTGTCTAGACACTAGCATACCACATAGACATTTATGCATCGTGCTAGTGTCCTGCGATGTTTCAATGTTCAAACGATCATTTCCAAGCATTTTTTCCACTTGCCAACAATTTTTGTTAGTGGTAATAGCCTAGGATGCTTTGTAATTGCTCAAGAAGTTTATTTTTGCTCCTATTCTCTCTTTAAAATTTGTATTTTCAATCTATTGGACCTTCTGGGCTTATCTTTGGAGCTTTCTCTCTTGCATACACTCTCCTTTCCCTCTTTACTCTCTTGCTTGCAAAAATGTTTCACTTGTTACAGTAGCCTCAATCACTTTCACACCCTTACAACACTCTTTGCAGCTCTCTTGGCTCTTGCAGCTATCTTTGTCTCTCTCTTTGGCTTCCTTGAGCCTTGTAGCTGACATCTCCCTTATCTTGTGCTTGCAAGCATCCTACGATTTCACACATACCCTATCGGTCACATCTCTATTTTGTGATACGGGTTCTCCTCCTTGAGTGGGGATTGCTTTTATCACTCCATATTTGCTTACTTCGTTCACTTTCTCTATCTATTTGGTTGTCCGTGGAGGTGGAAACACCAAAACGGGGGTTTGACTAAGGAAAACCCCTATACAGCCCCAACATTTTCTCTCTATCTTACATATGCAAGTATTGAAGATATCTACTAGTTGGAGGCTTCATTACTTGGGTGGTTGTAAGCACTTTCTTTCTTTTCTTTATCTTTATCATTTATACTTCACTTCATTTCAATTCTGTTACATTATGTTACCTTCCCGCATTTTGTAAGTTCTTAGCAATTTGATTGTTAGTAGTCATTAAGTTGTTTTCTAGAATATTCTCACTTTCTGGTATGTACGAGATGCCAACGTGCCTCTGGGACTCTAGCGCATCGCGCTATCATCCTTATTTCGCGTTGTCGTCCTTTGGCTGAGAGCTTGTTAGCTTGTCCAGAAAATCTTTGTGATTTACTCCTTCGGATTCTAGAACTCTCGCTCTGTTCCCTGAGGTAGTTTAGGGTAGTTCACCCCTTGAGAATCTCTTGAGAATAAAGAGACTCATGAGTAGCGAGTCCCCCCTTCTCTACACAAAGTGCATGTATAATCCCCCAAGATTAAGTGCAAAAGGCACCAAAAGAACATCAATGCACTCCCACCCTTTACAATAGTATCAAAAAAATCACCCTCTAAATATTATAAGGATGACACTTTATAATTCAGTGTGTTTACAAAGCCTTTTCCAGGATATGCTCAATAAGCTCAAAATAGTTAGAAATACAAATTCTAATAAAAATGAATCTGAGATAGAACCTAGAAAAATTAGCCTTATAGATATGTAGTTCTCTTCATCTTTCCAACACCTATTTGTTTCCGAAAATCAAATCACTGGGGTGAAAGTTATGCCTTTTGAAGAAATTAGCAATGAATAGCTTCAACCTAAAATATATGGTACAAGATGATATAAAAAATTCCAATACCTTTATGGATGGAAAGTGCTCGTCTCTAGCTTTCTGGAAATATCTCGTTTGCCAAAAACAAACACTGTGGTGAAAAGTTATATTTTTTTTTAAAATAGTTGAATTCATCCTGTAGTGATGACCCCCTGGTAAAATAAAAAAATTCCAAAAACAAATTCGTCTAAAATAGAAAAAAATTATATGATAATAGGGGTTCTCTAGGCCTTTTGAGCATAATGGCAAGGTCCGTTTGGGCCAAAAATGCTCTATTAAAAAATTGTTCACCAAATTTGTGCTTCAAACCCTCGTTTGCAACTATGTCAAATGATCTCCAATTTGGATGAAAAAAAAGCTAATCTTAACTTTCTCAAGCCTCCTAGACGTGTTGGAATGGTCAAAAATTCCACTAGTATAACCAAAAACCCTGCGATCACCTGGATCTCACAAAACACATATGCAATATAAAGAGGTAATTAAATCTTTGCAAACCCTTTTTTATTCTCTAGATCATTCAAAACACAAGAGAAGAGCATACGGGAATTTATTTATTTTTACATGAAAATCTCAATCTCTCAATTAGGAATCTATGAACTTAGATTTCTCAAAGAAAAAGCTTTGATACCATGTTAGAAATTTGAATAAGATTGAATAACCTAAGGAACTTTTTAAGAGAAAATTGAAGGTACATAAACTGGAAAAACATAAAAGTTGCAAACTAGAACTCTGAGAGATTATGCAATGACAATATGAAAAAATGCATTACTTGAGCTTCCAAGATGAAAAATAGAAGCTAGGTAGTGAGTTTATATAGAACTTAGGAGAGGATGGAGGTGGCAAATCAACTAATGAGAATTGACCATCAAAACCACCTACATTAAATAAATTGATGAAAAATTAAATACTCCACCCTTAAAAGGTGGAGGACAACTCATCACTTTATTTCTTAGTTATTAAATAATTAACTCACTTTATTATCCTAAGCAAGCTTAATAAATGTATAGGAGAAACATATAACTAAGGGAAAATTAAATATCCCACTAGGAAAATAAAAACCTACACTAACATTTCCCTTTAAGCTTCTCAATCTCAACTCTCAATGTTCTAGCCATGAATTATAATTTTTATATTTTATCTCAATCCAATACAAATACTCCCACTATAAACAAACAAAAAATTCAAGAAAGACATTCCCTTCTTCCTAGGATAGAGCCAAATAAATTCTAATAAAAAATATAAATTTTATGGTGTTTATTATTCAATTAAGAACATCAAATTAAGTCGAATCATTCTACTCTAAATTATAATTCAAACATAATGAAAATTAATCAATAATGAGAGAAAAATTAAATATATAAGAAGAGAGACAACAACAAAATTTATCTTTGAAAAACACTTTTGGGTAAAAAAACTAGCATGAAGTACAAATCTTAACATATATCCAACAAGTCTTATAATAGATTGAGAAGATCCTATAAATGATGTAGTCTTTATGTCAATATTTTAACAACATGCTAATAACTAACACCAAACTCAATTGATTTTTCCTTCACTTGTAACATCAGACAAGTTGTTAGAAAGTTAAATTGTGATGGAGCATGAGCGGAGGCGCGTGAGCGTGGGTGTGGGTTGGAGATCCTCTAGTGCAAGGGATTTGAATCCCTCTGCTGTTGGCGAAGAAGACTTGGACGCTGAAGATGATGACGATGGAGGACGGCAGGTGGTTGATCGCGGGCTTAAGGCTTGTTTCCTTTGGCAAGCGGTCTATGTTTTGGGCCTAGTCCTCTTCATTGTTGACACTGAGGATGGTGATGGTGTTGTTTCTGATGGTGGCTGGAAAGAGGTTCGTGGGTGTATCCCAGCTGCGTTCTTCCCTTTCTTCCTGGTCGTTGTTGTTGGAGTAGTTGGTGTTTGCACTGGGGCTGATGGGGGCCTTCTTTCCTTTCTTTTCCTAGCAGTGGTTGATGGTGTGGGTGGATGTTGCGTTGTTTTTGTGGCTCTACCACCGGTTTTCCCTATTTGGCTGGGAGTGGCGGTTGTTGTTCCTAGTGAGGTGGGTGGAGGCTTTTTTCCTCTTTGGGTTTGGCTGAGTTTTCCCCCCTCGTTCTTTTTTCGATGCTTCCCTGTCTGTGGGTTTGGATAAGTGATGGCTCCCTCTTGGTTGGTGGGATGTTGAATGGTCTTATTAATAGTCCTATTTGGTGTAATAGGATGGATTGGTGGGTTCTAATGTTGGCTTGTTCTGCCTCCTGCTTCCTCTTGGTTGGTCTTTGTTTCTTCATGTTGGCAGAGTGCTTGGTTGAGGGGGTTGGGGATGCTATGTTTTCTACTCCCCTTCTTTTGTTCTTGTTGCAGTCTGGTGGTGTATTGCTTTCCTTCCAGTTGGTGGGTGTGTGCTTAGGGTTCTCTGGGTGGATTGGTGGAAGGAAGGGCCTTTTCTTGTTCCTATTCGGCGTAATAGGAAAGCTTGGGTGATATTCATGCTAGCTTGTTCTCCTACTTTGTTGCTCTTGGTCTACCTTTTCCCCTTCTAGTTGTTTGTTTGGTGGCACCCTTTTGGGGGTTCTTGCTCTTGGAGAGTTTTGGCTTTTGAGTCCCTCTTGTGGAGTGGTGGTGTCTTCTTCAGGATGGTTATGTGGTGATGTTTCCTATTTGTGGCTCTAACCAGCGTGTTAGGGTAGCTAGATGGTTTTATTGTTTGGCCTTCTCCATGCTTCCTTCCTGTCTGGGCTCCTCTTTCTCATTTGGGGCATGTTTGTTGTTGCTCTCTTTGGGTTTGGGTCTCTGGTGGTCTTTTGGCCTGTGCTTCTTTTTGAAGGTTTGTGTTGCCTCCTTTTGGTCCAAGGAGGAGTTGTTTGGGTTTGTTTTGTTTACCCAGTTGAGCTTCCTATTGTTTGGTGTTTTGGTTTCCTTTTGGTAGTTGTTACGGTCCCCCCTTTGTTTGGGGTTGCAGATTTTTATGTTTGACCTTTTGGTTGTGAAGCCCCCAGAGTTGGTGAAGTTTATCTTTATAATGGGAGTTTGTTATTTTACGATGGTTGTTTTGGGGTTTTGGTGGAAGATGCCAGTGGTTTTTATGCTTTGGGTTCTAGATGGTGCTAGTTTGCTGGTGGTTGGGTTTTCTTTGTTGGCTCAGCTTTATTTTCTCTTTGTTATGTGTCTTGTTCCTTCATGTCAGTTCCTGAGGCTCATGATGCTTAAGGAGGATATGGTTTCCCTTCCTACTGAAGTCGGTTTTCATCGGGTTTTTCAACTTAATTCTCCTATAGAGGGGGAAATTGTTCCTTTTGAGGTGGAACCCTCTTCCATTGAGGTGAAGATGGTAGTTGTCCTTTTGAGGTGGAACCCTCTTCCATTGAGGTGAAGATGGTAGTTGTCCTGTTGAGGTGGAGATTCGGTTGGCAGGAGTGTAGCGGCTTTGGTGGGAAGGTGATCCATGTCTTTCTCTCTACCAGAGGGGATCCCTCTCCTTTAGAGGTGGATGTTGGGATGGTTGATCGTGTGGATTGGTGGGTGATCCCATAATAGTGGTTTACAATTTTTGGCCAAACTGGACACTGAAATTATTATTTTTAACTGAATCTTCACATTCAGGCACCTATAGCGGCTAAATTGTGAGAAATTTGAAGATGGTGCAAACTAGAGTCTCATCAAATTTTGTCTATAGATTCTAAAAATATTTTTCAAAATTTTTGAATCAAATTGCACTTCTTTTCCATCTCCTACGAAAATTGATTTTTTTCAGAAACAACATTTTTAAAAAGGATACACCAGATAACGATAACCTTTTTTCCATGAAGGATAAAATTTAATTATTTCAAATTTAGATTTGTAACTCGATATCTAGTGCTTCCACTTGGTTAGATATATTTTTATTGAATATTTTTCCAATTAAGTTTCAAAGTCAAACAAATTACAATTCGTACCAAGGACCGATAACGCTAACTTTTTGTATATGTCAAAATTTTATTTTATTTTTTTTTGTTGGATCAAGGACTTCAATATCTCGTGCACTCATATTTTTCAATTTTTTTTTTTGATAATATTCTATTTTTCCACATGTGAAGAACAAAGAAATTCATTTTGATGAAAAACCTATGTTTAATAAAACTTAAAAACAAATACATAACAAAACCAAAACATATTAAAATTATATTCATTGGATAGCTTGTTCGAGGAATAACATAATCATTTGAAATAAATTTTAAATGAATTCATTTGATCCCCAAAAGCTAAATCAAAAGTGATTTTTTATCAGCATTTTGATAGGTGTAAAGGAGACGCATTTATAGGTATGGTTTAAAACTAGCGAGGTTCTATCCAAGGGGGTTTGATCTAAGGTGATTTGATCAAACCCTCTTCAATTGGAATCCTTAAAATGGAACTTTTTAAGGCTTAAATCATTATATTTTCTAAAAATATGTGATTTCAGCTAAAATTCGTTCCTCTCGGGAATTGTAAACCACTATTATGACAACACCCTGGTGCTATAGGGATGTGGACAAGTTCTCTATTTTTTTGGACTCTGTTCAGGCTGATGAGCAAATGGTTTGTTGCAGATTGGTTGCTTGGGTGCCTGACTCTTTTAGGTGGTTAATGTTGTTTGTGATTAGGGGTTTGAGGGTGTCATACACCATTATGCAGCTTATCTCTCTTGGTTCAAGGGGTTCTTCCATGAGCGACTGGTTTGTTGATGCTTGGCAGATGTAGGCAGGTTCTATTATCTTTTTTGGCTTAGTGGTGTTTTCCATGAGCGGATGGTTTGTTGATGCCTGGCAGATGCAGGCGGGTTTTGTGTGTATCTACAGGGTTTCTGGTCCCGATTAAATCCAAGATGTTAATGGGCCTCTAGTCCTTGCTTCTTTTTGTATGTTGCAACGGGTGTAGTCTTGCTTATCTTTTGAGGTTGTTGCGGGGTTGTTGATGGTTTATGTTGTATCCTAATTACAGCCTGCCTTTCTTTGTATTGGGTTTTGGGCCCCATCAAAACCCGTATTTTACCTCTAATCAAAAACTAACACCAAACTCAAGCCTACAAATCCCTTTAATACAATCCAAATTGATGTCAATCCTCTATGCTGACTTATATTTATAAAAAAATTCCATTTAGAAATTTTTTATAATTTTACCAAAACCAAGGGATTCTAAATAGGGCATCCAAGTTATGTTAATGGGATCCATTCAAATCCAAGTGTCACCTTCCATGAATGCAAGTATGACCCCCACCATTTGACTAGGCATCTAGTCAAACTGGGCACTCCACTTAGAAGATGCAATTCATCTTCCAAGATGTTCTTATGCATTTCCTAAAATAGATAGTCCAAGACACCTTTTTAATTCTACTTTGTAACCCCATATTTAATGCTCTCATAAACCCATTATAACACATTTTCTAAGGGTTTGAATATAACTTGCATGGAATATTAAGATTCAACCATTTCAAGAGGGAAAATATTATATATTTATAATTACTCTTAAAAATGTGTAAGGTAGTACAACACCTAATCTTATCAAAGCCCCTTTGATTTGAAGGTTTTTAGTATAAAAATAAAAATTCTAATGACAAGTCAAATATCTATTTTACAAGCAATAATATTAAGTGTTATTTGGAAAATTAATTATATATAAAGAGATATATTTTATAGAAAAGTAATCCAAAATCCACATAAGGAAATCCTATGTGATAAGAATTGTAAGCAATAGTATATCTAATATAATATCCCTAAAATCACTTCACACAAGAGGAGCTTAGTGCTTTCTTGCAAACAAAACCTTTATGATGGATTTCAATTTGACCATTTTTTATTTGACTCATCATATTTATTGCCCCAATTGTTAGATAATTTGGAGATTATCTTACAAAATATTTGACAAATTAATTATTTAAAAAATAATATTAGAGAATATTTTAAATTATAATTCCTAATAAAGAATAAAAGTAATTAAAATTGACAACACACCATTCTTTTCTTAAATAGTAAATAACACTTTGTATAATAGATTCAATAAAAAATCAACATAATATTTTTATGCTTATAATCATATTTATATTTTATTATAATTAAATTTTATTGAATTTACATTATATTATAAAAAAACTAAACACATCATACAAATCTTAAATCATGTAATTTATATTTTCATTCAAATAACATGTAATTCACTTTGAAAAAATCCTTACAATTAATATATTTATAATATAATTCTCTCTTTTTATAATGAACAAAATTCATATCAACTAAACATAAGTAGAAATTTATAACTTCTACTTGAATGCCCCTTACATTATGTATACATATTAAAAGTAATAAAACAATTAAAGATATTTAACATTTTTAAATTTATATATATCACCAACTAATTCTTCATTAAATATCTCACATTGTATATACATATTAAAAGTAATAAAACTAGCAATCGCACCTGTGGGGTGCAATGGGTACGCCGAAGATAATATAGTGATAATTTGAAAGTGATAAAAGTCATTTACAGCTGTAAAACTCATTTATAGGGGATAATAGCAGGTAAAAATTTGAGAATGTATGAAGTTTAATATATGAATCGTTTTTGTCTTGTACAACCTTAGAATAAATATCAGTTAAGCTAATTAGACAGTCGAGATTATCATTAAGCATTTCTTGGAATATTGGAAGACCTTTTCCCACCAAAATAAACATTGTTCAATATCTCATATGTAATAGAATTGGGAATAAAAAATGTTTTCAAAAGTTTACCCAACCACATCATAGCTTGATCAAGCATGCCAAGGCTACAAAAATGACTAAGCAGCATATTATAGGATACGGTATCTGGGATAAAACCCATTTTAAAAACTTTACCTAACAACGTTACAGCCTGACCAAGCAATTCATTGTAGAAACCATCCAAAATTGTATTGAAAGTGAATGTGTTTGGAGAAAATCCTGTAGCAACAAGGCTCTCAAGGAGATTAAAAGCTAGATGAGTCATATTTGTAATGCTAAGACCATTTATCCAAGTATTATAGGTAATAGCATCAGGAGCACACCCACTGCATGACATCATGTTCATGATCTCCAAAGCCTGCTTCATCCTAAAAGTAGAAGCACCAGTATATTGGCAAAAAAGTAGTCTTGAATTTGGACAATGAAGCCCTCTTTGGCAGAGGTTTCAAAGTAAGGAATATTGCCATTAGAAGCACAACATGATCCGGCTTTTTTTCTGACAAACCTGTAAGAATCAATATTTGTGCTTATAATCAAAATATCAATCCACCTTCTACTCTGTTGTTTCCACCATCCATATCAATTTTATTTCCAAGCACCACAAATGGAAAAAATTTCGGATCAGATGGTCTTGCCTGTAAAAAAAAAATTGGATGGAAGGTCATGGTCAGCAGTAGCAAAAGTCAACAAACCCTTTGAATGAATAGCAAAGTTAAATTATTAGATAATTTAGTCAAATTCCTGATTAAAAAATTCCTCACGCCAGTTGTTAAGGCAATTATTGCATTTACAGCTTTAGCTGCAGCTGCTATACATTAAATAGCAAAATATCATGGCAACCAGTGCATTTACAGCTTCATTTAGCAGTTACAAAAAAACTGTACATGCAACTGCAGCAAGTGACTTACCGCAAGATGCAGCACAATATGTGAGATGTTGTCAACGATGCAGAAGGATAAAGTGGGCAGATGTTGGTTAGAAGTGAACCAAAACAAAAGCCAATGTCCTTACAACTGCTGATTGAAACTAATCATTAATTCATGAGACAAGGACAACAATATACTATATTATGTTTAATTATGTATACTTGTAGGGAAGAACTAATCATTAATTCATAAGACAAGGACAACTAATCATTATTCTATTCAACTAAAAAATATATATTATATTTAATTATATATACTTGTAGGGAAGAAATAATCATTAATTCATAAGACAAGGACAACAATAGTTGCATATAAATAAATTGATTTACAAAAGGTATTTAATTGAAAGTGAAGTGAAGTTGGTTGTGTGGGTATAAAATTAGTGGTAAATATTTGAGGTAAATGACTGTATATGTACTCGAGAAGTAATTTTCATAGAAGGGAGTTGGATTATTACAAACATCTATGTTTGCAATGTTGAGTCGTTATATAGGCATTAAACTCTTTATGAATGAGAGACCAAAGATACTTATGATGGTGAAATTTTTATAAGGGTGGAGTTGGTGTGAGTTAATAATATGTAGACACACTTTTATTTATGTAAACATGTTAAATAACTATTTTTAAGTCAAAAGTTACATTATTGATGTATATAAGGATGTGGTCCCATAAAGGGAGCTTTAAGATCTATTTCTAGTGAATACTTTTGAGATGGGGCTGAAAATTAGCTTTACCAACTTAAAAAAAATTCTTACTACATATCATATATCTACAAGTTTTAACATTAATTAAAAAAAAATGAACATTTATTCAACCATTAAAAAACATAAAATCACTCATATCTTAAATCACCTAAACCCTACCCATTACTTTAAACCTTTAAAATGACCTGCTTATGACCATAGGTTTAGCTTCTACTTTTGATTCTCCTACAAATAAAGCCCATCATGTTAGAAATTGGCATTTATCTTCTTTAATGATGAGGCTAGAGTAGTATTTTAATTAGCATCATTTTGTTTGTTGGACATGCAAATCACAACTTCATCAAATGTTAAAAAAAATCTTCAACTACAAATGTTAACCATTGAGGGGCCTGAGGTGGTCATTATATGTTTAACAATGACATTCTAAATCAGCAAAGAAAGATGATTTCCGTTTAGAACAAAAGGACTTCACACTTGCCTACAAACCCTGTCCCTCCATATTTAGTATGCCCACTTTGTTGATGTGGATTTTGGAATTTTTTACATTTTTAAGCAAAATCCTTCCAATTCCCACTCACAATTATAAAACATATCTATGGTGCTTCATTGGTGAAGGTAATGACTGGGGCAAGTGAGTTTAATTTAATATATTATATATGTCTATTAAAAATATTCATTATATACTTACAATTATTAATAATAACTATATCATATTAACTTCACGTGTAAGTAGTGTAAATATAGTATTTGTTTAAAACTCATTCCTCAATACACAACTCACCCATTTTGTTTATATATATATATGTCCTCCCTTCTCCTCCTCCTCTAAAGCTGACAAACTGCTGAATTTTCTTGATTGTTCTGCCTTACATTAACTTCGAATCATATTTCATGGCTGGATTGAAGGCTGCGCACAAATAAGGTTATAT
The DNA here is from genome assembly GCA_007258455.2 of Sequoia sempervirens. NCBI lineage: Eukaryota > Viridiplantae > Streptophyta > Pinopsida > Cupressales > Cupressaceae > Sequoia > Sequoia sempervirens. The sequence continues at coordinate 100,062 of VDFB02337955.1, forward strand.
GTAGTGAAGTAAAGCTCGAGTTAACATCAGGAATGAGAGACACAGGAAAGATTTCAGAAATTTGCTTATTTTTAAGAGGATTTTCATTTATACATATTTTTGAGGGCTTTAACCCCAGAAATCCATATTCTGCCCTTGATTATCTTTTATGTTGTGCATAATGGCCTTATAAAGAGGCGTGCGTAGATTTAAATTTTTGAATGTATGCAAAATCCAATCAAATTTGTAAGCATTGTAGTAGTTTTTCATAATGAAAGGGGAGGCAAAATAGAGAGGTTGATTATTCAGTGATCTGTGTTGGAAGTTTTTTCTTTCATTTTCCCTTGAACACCATTTTCCCTAAGTTTTGTAAAATTAAGGTACCAACACCATTGCGAGGAGTGTGCAACAGATTAAAAACTGTCATGCTGGTCTGTAGGCTTGTTATGCAGTAACTCCACAAAAATGCAATGTATCATGCAAATCCTTTGCACAAGAGGCTTGTATTGCACACTTCTCAAATTAAAAATATAAATTACAAAATATGCATCTGGATGAAGCTTTAAGGGAGTGGCAAATGAATCAGGGCACAAACAGATTTAACTAAATGCAAGATTGACCAAGAAGATTGACAATACATCAAAGTTTGTCAGGGGTTCCTCAATTAATAGGTACAAGCACTGTGAATAAGCATACAAATTACAGAGCAGGTTCTAACTATGCTTCACAAAGTCCTGATATAACCTCCAACAAGTGCTACTCAAACCACTTTTTCTGCAGAATTTGAACACTTCAAATGTTGCCAGTGCCCCAATGGATCTTCCAGATTTAGGTCCACTTTTCAGCTCTATGAATAATAATAACAGGACGAGCTACAATTCCACAAAACTTGTTCCCTTACTTCTCACTGATTCCAGTTGTTCTATACTCTCCTCTCCTGAACTTAAAACTGAAAAAGGGGAAGTGCATAGCAGGTTTAGATTGGCAGAGTTAAAGAAGCAACATGACAATGATCTTAAACAGCCAATGTTCAGCTTCAGCTTGGATGGTTTCCAAAGCTCATTCCCACAATTAGATCATTTTGGTAGACTAATCCTTTTATCATTATCTTACAAAATATAGAATAAACTCATACTCATTTCACGTATAAATAAAAATATGCATATCTCTATATCTTTTATTATTGTCTGGTTTGCTCCTAAATAAATCAATAACACTGGTTTACCTAAGATTTGACAAGGATTACCTCAGTAATATGATAATACTAATCTTAGAGAGTTACATCGATTCTCAAATCTCTATCTCTACGTTGAGTTTAATCACAGTATCTCAAAGATACAAACTTTTAAAGAGTTATACCATATCTATGATTTATAGTGGGATTTAAATGATAACTGCTCTCATTATGAGAGATAGTCGACCCCCTCACCACCTTATACATCGTTGGAGATTTACAAGGATGTTGTGGACTGATGGAGTGGTATTGATTGCTTTCTTAGTCCAAATATTCAAGGCTAAAGTTTTTTTTTGTTCTCTGTAGAATGGAATCTGCACACATAACATGGCTACATGATCAAACTCTTCTGGAGGCTGACCCAATTGAATTTGAAAGAGGGAGCTGTTGATTGCTATTGGGACTGCCAAATGGCAGGTGATTTACAAGAGAATCAAATGGAACGCGTCTTTACTGGAATGAATATTCGTGGAACAAAGGTAGGTAGAAGTACAGTAGTTTCAATTACTTGAACTAATGTTAGTGGAGCTAGAGTAGGTATGAAAATATGCTTATTTCAATTATTGAACAAGTATTCCTGGACCAAGGGTAGATATGAAAGGAGATTAGTAGCAGAGTATAATTTCCACAGTTGAGTATGCATTGTTTAGATTTGATTGTGCGAATTTTTTGTTGGATGTTTTGGGTCAAACTGTATGACGGTGGAGAGAAAAAAAAAATCCAATATACTAATATTGTTTTCTTCTTCCATGGTATGGAGCACTCCATACAGTAGCCAATTTATTGTTCATGGAATCCCCAGTAGGTGTTTGGTTTTCATATACCAACACTACTTCTGATTTCCTTGCCATAGATGACATATTCACTGGTAAGTTAGTGGTTTACACATAACTTTTTTTCATTTTTCTTTCAATTTGGGATTGAATTGAAGATTGTGGGTTTGCAGCTGAGGATTCATATAAGTTCCTCGTGAGATGGTTGGAAAGATTTCCAGAGTCTAAATCCCATGAATTCTATATAGCAGGGGAAAGCTATGCAGGCAAGTTCTACACAAATGCCTGTTGCACTTTGCTGATTGATAGCTCAAATACAACATGTGCTTGCAGCTTTTTGACTGATGGTCTGTCTAGTTGGTTGATTTGCAGGGCATTATGTACCTCAGCTTGTAGAGCTTGTGTATGACCGCAGTGGAAGCTTTTCCAAATAGCATATCAATCTACGAGGCTTCATTGTCAGTGCTAAAACAAAGGCTTCCTTCTACTCTAACTAATCCAAATTGTTTCTTTTGTATTTTGACTGTGATTTTACTGCAGGTGGGAAATCCTGAAACAGATGACTCATATGACTACGAGGGAATAGCAGATTATGCTTGGCGCCATGCTATCACTTCTGAGTCTCTGACCAAACTTATAAGATTTTGCCACGTTTCTTTCAGGAGGGGATTCATCTAAAAATTCCTTGAAGTGTAGCATATGCAGAAATGGTTCTGAAAAACAAATTAAAGGAAAAATTGCGTTTCATATCAATTTATGAGCCTGAAGAAATGGATGAGTTGAGGCTTGATGATAGACCGTTGCTGGATGGAGAAACTGGGCAGTCAAATCTGCAAGGTGCAAGACACTCAGACATTGATGGTTCTTGTGCACTGCGTAACAATTACATCAAATTCAACCTAGTCCTTATAGTGACCCTGTCTCAAATTCAACCAGAGGGCGCCCTACCCACAGCCTCGACTATAACTGCTAAAAAACGGACCAACTGAAACTACGGATTTGGTGTATTGAAAAATAATCCGAAATAATCTCAGCTTCATTCTAATAGAGGATAGTATTTAATATTTTCTTTCAAGCATAGCAAATGTATCCACAAATTGAAGAAGATTGAAGGATCTGCCAGAGAATAAAGTGGGAATCCCTGCTATCAGGCTTCGATGATGGATGAGATAAATCCCGAGAAGGCAGGAAGCGCAAAAATGGAGTTTCGCTGGGGGCATAATATTATAAGAAGGGTTTGCAAATTTAAAAGAAACATTTTAGAAAGCCATATAAACCTAGGTTTCTCGATAAAATCAGGGCAACAAGTGGCATACCTCAAGTTTCCGCACAGATTGGTGTCTTTCTCTCAACGATGCAGAGGAGAAAAATGATCACCTGGACTCTTCTTTCAAACACAGCAAAGAAAATTAACTGTGACGTGCTGTGAAGGATGCCGATATTTTGCTTCTAATAGAAATTGGGGCTTCTGTCGTGCTATCAAGGATGCCGACTTCTGCAATAACTGTTGCCCAGATGTTTTCCCTCTTCTGCAATAAACTCTATGCCATTGGGAAAAAGCATTGAGCGGCCAAGATGCATTTGATCGCAGGCGATTGCCTGTGCACGAATCTATACCGTCCGCCGTAAAAAGACATCCCAAATACTAAGCATGGGACGCCTTCGGCGTAAAAATAAAAAGATATTTTACATTTTTGAATTTATGTATCTCACCAATCTTTTAGAAATGCTAATTCTTCATTAAATATCTCACATTATATATACATATTATAAGTAATAAAGAAAAAATTAAAGATATTTTAGATTTTTAAATTTAGGTATATCTTTCATTAAATATCTGATTTAGTGATAGATATACATATGCTTAATGTGACGTGTCTTCAATACTAAATATCCTATTTATTGATGTGACGTGTCATCAACGTGGCATCTCATAATTTGGTTTCTTACTTTGTAGATTATAATGACTACTAATAATCATTTATCATCATTTTTTAATGGGAGAACAAATGTTATCATTTCGAATTCCATTTTACTTTAATTAATTTATTACTAAAGTTTCATGTAGTGGTAGTGTCCATTTTACTAGAACTTGCTTTAAAGATATTATGCTTAAAAATATTCTTCCATAAAGATATACAAATAAAAGAATAGTATACTTGGGCATGCCAAGAGGATATCAACATTAAATTTTTATCCTCTTTCTTTCTTCTTTTTTTAAAAAAAATATGTGGTTTGGGGATCTTTTCTATTAATTTGAAAAATAAAAATTATAAAAAACACATCAGATTTATAAATAAGAGTATTTAGTAAAAAGTTTATTTATTTTAAAAAGAGGGGAATTTGATAGTTAGATACATAAAGAGTCATTATAAATATGATCTCATACAATATTACGTTGTTGTGTTGTTTTGCGTGCAAGTAAAGCTTCATTTTATTATTAAAGATTGAAGTTTTCTATGTAGAAAAATATCTTCTTTTTTACTATTGTAGTCTACATTTTTTATTTTCTTGGTCTAAATTGTTAGTGTAGAGTTTTTGTTTTCCTTATGTTAAGAGATATTTCTTTTTTCCTACATATATTATTAAGTTTGTTTAGGTTAATTAGACTTGGTAAATATGAGGACACGTGGTGGAATCCATCAACTACGTGTGTCACTCTCTCCCTCATATGGGTAGTTGAGTTACACACTCTCTTTTGCTTCTTATACCACCTCTCATAACCGTGCTATTTTATCTTTACGTAAGTAGATTATGCCACATGTTTTAGAATTTACCAAGTAGGTAAAACCCCCAACCTATTATGGGTAGTTGGAGTTAATGCACTTTTTTGATGTATTTGCTCATATTTTGCTATATATACAATACTCTTCTCTCACCTCAACTAATTCAATGAGGGTAATGTGTGTATTCTCAAAGTTCTCTTGTAGTTGTCTCTATTTTCTTTCTCTTAGGATTATCTCTCCATTTAGCTATTTTGATCTTTCAATCATTTTTCGATTGGAGTTGTGTGTGATCTATGATCGTCATTAGATCTTGGCTTTGTTCTCACTTCTCGCAAAATCTAACATGGTATCAGAACTTATTTTTCTGGTATAGGTCATTGTGTTTTCTAATTTATTAAGTGATCTGAGGCTAATCCAATGCTATTGTTTCTCAGAAACCCAATATGCTCTTCTCTTGCATCCTCGAATAATCTGGAGAATTAGAACAGTTTAGAGGAAAATAAGCATTTGCATACTCTACTTGCATATTTTGTTCTTGTGAAATATGGGTGATTGCAGAGTTTTGGTAATCCTAGAGGCATTCTAGCCATTACATAGTTTCTAGAAGGCTCAAGAAAGTCAATATTGGATCTTGTTTCACCAAAATAAGAGATCAAAGGATCCAATTGCAAACAGGGGTTTGAAGAGGTTCCAGAAGATAGTTGATACTTCAAAGCATTTTCAGCCCAAATGGACCTTGCCATTACACTCAAAAGGCCCAAAAAACCTTAAGATCAACTATCAAATCATCAAAATTGGAATCAAAAATTATTTGAGCCAAAAAATTCACCCATGGTCATACAACACACAATACAAAATTTGTAGAGAAAAATTCAATGTATTGAATTTGATGGCCAAATGACCATTGTTTGATACTATCTTAAATTTGATGGTCAAATGACTGTCGGTGAACACTACTAAATTTGACAGTCATATGACCATCATTAAAGAATTTTTTAAATTTAACGGCCAAACGACCATCTATAGGCCGAACCCCTCCTCATTTGCAATTTTGAATTTTTAATTCAACTTCAAATGGTCATAAGTTGAGCATACAAACTCGTTTTTTGATGCAATTTTTTTTATTTAGGGTAGAATTCCATGCTTTGTATAGTGATTAAGTTAGTTTTGTTATTTGATGCTCTAGTTATTCAAAAATTGAGCATTCTTCCAAAATTTGCTACATAATTCTCATTTTGAGACCTTTTGGGAGTCATAACGTGCAAATGGACTCCTTTTTAGGTGTCATCTTTTTCGAGGTTCATATTTTTCTTTATACTATATACCAATGCTCTCAATTTAATCTCATATTGTACTTGATTTGTAGTTTCAGTGTTTTAACCATTTATGGCCTTGTGAGAGTTTGAAACATCTAATTTTTACATTATAAAATACACATTATAAAGTTCCAACATTGTAATTGTGTGTTCGATTTTTAAGTGTAACAATATGTAAAAACAATAAATCAAACACACCCATAGAACATTATATCAAAATAGAAAATCAAATAAAAAGGAATGCAAACTCAGTCTTCTGTCTTTGATGTCGTCCTATCATCCTCTATCTCCAGTGTTTTGTCGATTCCAGCTTGCTCTCAATTGTGTGCTAGGCTCAACAAACGGTCTTCCTAGAGAACGAGATTTGAAGATGAATGCATGCTTAAACTAGACATGATTGCTAGAATGAAAGATTACGAAATTATGAAAGCTAAAGATGATAATGACAATGCTAAGATGTTAGAATGCTAGAATGCAACTAATTGCCAATGCGTGTGTGTATGTCAGTGTCTGTGTTGTAACCAATGCTTGGATTCGTAGGGGTATTTATAGAGTTTTTGAAATATTCTGATTGGTTGGTGTGATCAATGGCTGTGAAAATTCCTGGCAGATCGAACAGTCGAAGATGGATAAGACTGGAGAGAAAAATAGAAGAAAACCAGAAAGCAAGATTTGTTTCCTTTTTTGTGGAAGAGATGAGATGAGATGATAAAGATGAATTGTAAAAATCATCTTTTTGTGAGATTTTGGAAAGATTTTGAAGATAAATAACGAATTATAAATTCAATTATTTATTTATGGGTGACATGGAGATTTTTCTTAATTAATATTTGAAGAAAATGGAAGATTTCATAATTAAATAAAATATTTAATTATGATTTGAAAAGATACGAAGGCTATTTAATTAAATTTTTAGGAAATGACATGTAAATGAAATTAATTAAATAAAATATTTAATTAATTAGAAGAAAGATTTGAATAGGAGAAAGAAAATATTTAAATTTAATTAAATCAAAAGACTTAATTAAATTAAAAAGGTGATAATTAATTAAAATAAATCAAGGGTATTCATTTAATTAATCAAGTAGACATATGAATGTGAAATAATTAAATAAAGTTGATTTATTTAATTATGGCAGAAGAATAAAATGAATGAACAATATAATTAAATTAATTAAATTTAATCATATGTAGAGGACTTTTAGAGAGATTAATTAAATAATAAATATTTAATTAAGTGTCAGGATTAATTAGACATGCCCAATTTTATGCATATACATTTTTCCCCTCTTTGAAGTGATGTGTGAAACACATTGCTTCAAAGAAAATATTCTTGCTTTAAAAAATTTGTTGTGTTTGATTTTTCCCCTAATCGGAAAAAATTTAACTAATATGCTCTTGATTAAAAAAAACGTACTTGATATTGATGATGCCCCCTCAGGAGGTAAATCACTGATGATGAGAAAAATGTTGATTTGATGATAAAATTTGGATGATGAGAGGGACACAGTGATTTAGCTCCCGATAATTGATTAAAAAATGCCCTAGTTTGAAAAAAATAAGGTCAGAGTTTGATAAAAAGATAAAAAATAAAAATAAAATGCCACAAAAAACCCCACCTTGGTAGACCTTTAAAAGGTAAAAGGGGTAAAAAGGACAAGTCATTTTCACCTTTTGACTTTACTAATTTTGTGCTCTGACAGTGACTTGGCAAGATGGAGATTCCTTATCACAGGCATAGATTCCAGCAGGCCCGCCGATACCAGAGACCAGTCACGTATGGACCACCGGTGAGTCGATTCAACCCTCTTTTCTTTTGAAATTTTTTGATTTCAGTCAAATTTTGAGACATTTTGGCACAGATTTAGGGTTTAGCAGTTCGTTTTAGCGCATTTAGGAAATAGAGTAGTGCTTACGATGTTTTATGTAGCGCATATAGGGTATTATTTACCTTTGCTAGGTAAGAGGCAATTTAGCGCATCCGATACCCAGAGTAGCGCTTATAGGATGTCGGTAGAAAATTGGTACATTAGCGCATATAGGAAACAGATTAGCGCTTTTAGGGTTTTCGCGCATTGGGTAGATGAAATGGCTCATTTGATTAGGGATTTAGCGCATATAGGTAAATAGCGCATAGAGGAATTGATTTAGCACTTTCAGGGCACATAATGGTGCATCTAGGGTTTTAGCTCATCACGGAGAAACTTCAGTGCATTTAGGGTTTTAGCACTTTTAGGCCACAGATTAGCGCATCTAGGAAATTTAGGTAGAATGCACTGTATGATGAAAATGATGATGTATTATTGCTTCTTTGGTCAATAGATAGATAAATGGTCTTGTCATCATGTTGATATGGATAGAAATGATAGCAAATTTGATAAATGATGAATTGTTATTGTTGATAACTTTGCTTTTAGAAAACAAAGAGTAGATGATAGATATGACTTCTGATAAATATGTGTTTTGTGATAGAAAACAAATAGTAGATGACGTGATTGAAAACATATTTGCATTTGTGACTAAAGTACAAATAGGATGATGATTTGATAGTTGATAAATTTACTTTCCTGAAAAAGAAAAAACAAATAGTAGATGATGATATAGTAGATTGATTTGTTGTTCAAATAGATAGATTTTGCATTGATTGCACGATATGAGTCCCTTAGATAGAACACTTGATATGAATTTGATTGATATGGGTCATTTGATATGGGTCACTAATATGTATGATGTGAAGTAGATAGATTGCTTTGATATGAGTTGATGATATGAGTCTAATTGATTGTCCTTGTGATGACCAAGAATAGGAGGTTTTCAAAAACCTCCAGATTAGAGAGCGCTTCCCTGTAGGTTGGGATCGGATATGAGATCTCACACCTGCAGATGTACAGTTGATAGTTGGATGTGGGTTGGGACCATTGTTGTCTATGCCTCCTATTTGGGTCAACAGGGGACTGTTGACCGCGCTAGCAAAGAGATGGCATTCTAAGCATAATACTTTTCATTTGCCGACGGGTGAGATGACAGTGACCCTAGAGGATGTATACAGGATTTTGGGGATCCCAGTGGTAGGTTCCCTTGTGTTCTATGACCACAAGGAGTTAGGTGGTACAAATGCACTCTGGAGGGTGTTTGGGATGCGCAGATAGCAGGGTATTGGGTGCCATGGGAAAATTTTAGGGGATATCTGGCCTTACCTACAGTGTTGGGTGCATTCATTGGAGGCTTCCTTTGTCTGGATCATCAGTTAAAGGGACTATCAGTTGGGTGGGGGAGGATCGTTGAGCAGATGATGGGGTAGCCTCAGAGATATGCCTGGGGGAGCTGTATGTTGGCACATTTATATCATGACTTGCACCAGGTGGTATACAAAGGATTAGGTAGCTTGTCTTGTGGTGTTACCCTGCTCCAGATCTGGGCATGGGATCATATTTTTGTTACGAGACCACTTTTTCCTAGAGCGAGGCCACCAGGTAGGCCATATGTGTATGCATATTCTATTTCACTTGTCCAGCCCAAACTGGGCAAGTTAGAGTAGTGGAGACGGACCCTAGATCATATGGATTCAATGATATAGAGGCCATACACGAATTGTGAGGCGTGGGATATGGATCATTTGGAGATGTCGTTTGTATGTATACCCCATTTTCTAATAGGTCGTACTCCATTCATTATAGAGATATTTTTAGCATTGCAAGTACAAAGATAGTTTGGATTCACACAGGGGATGCCTTAGGGCATTGTACACTATGGATGGTGCAAGGATGAGCCTGGATGGGGGCCCTACATTTCTTATCAGGTTGCATATATAGAGCTTACAAATTTATAGCCCAAGGTATGGGATGGCAGGCCCAATATCATTGATGTAGGTATGTCTGAGGATTACTTTATTTATTATCACACACACCCATTTCTGTAGTTCACATGTCCAAATGAGTCAGCACCCATTTTGGTGGCACCACAGCCAGGGGTTAGGAGATAGGAAGATGTGGCAAGTGGGGAGCAAGTAGTTGGTGGAGGAGAGGAGGATAGTGGAGATGAGGAGGAGAGTGGAGATGGGGAGGAGAGCTCAGATGATGGCAATGGGGATGACAGCAAAGATGGCGGAGGGGAGGAGCAAAGGTCAGTGAGGCAGAGGATAGATATCGTGGGCAGTGCTCAGGTCATGCAGAGGTTGAGGAGTGATACCGAACGGTGGATGGTGATTAGGGTCTCCTCCACAACACTGCAGGCATAGATAGATACTCTACAAGCCCAGGTACGAACACTTTAGGGGCAGCAGGCGCAGTTACAAAGCCAGTTGGCTCAAGCTCGGAGTTTGGTAGTACAGTTATAGGCACAGGTTATGCAGACACAGGCACCTCTACCTGCCCCAGACCCACAAGTAGCCCAGTTTATAGCAGAGAGGGATTATTTCAGATGAAGGGCAGTAGAGGCAAAGGGTGTGGCACAGAGACTCATGGGCACCATTGAGAGTGCATCTTTGCAAGAGGCCATTGCAGAGGGATTTGAGATTTCCAGGGAGGTTGAGTACTACTGGGTTAGGTATGAGGATTTGTGTCCTCTCGAGCGCAGAGAGCCTTACCCTTGGTCCCACAGTAGGACAAGGAGCATATCGTGGACAACGACACATAATAGAGGGGTCACAGGGCCGCGACAGGATCCTAATGTAGGGGGTAGTGGCAGGCCATCATCCTCAAGACCAGCTCCATCAGGGGGGTCCACCAGCCAACCTTGATGTATTGATGCAATATTATTGATGTATATCATTTTTTGGAGCATGTACATTTTTTTTTATCATATCTCATGTATCTCTCTATACTGTTCAGTTTCATTGGACATTGGACATTCGTATGTATTTTTGATGAGCGATGATATGCAGCGGCGATCAATTTTGATGATGTGTGTGTTTGATGTGATGATGTGATATGTGTGTATTTTTGTATGATGTAGTATGGATTTTGGTATGCATTATATTGATTTGATGACTAACATGATATGCAGGATGATTCATATGATGATGACGATTTGTGATGTGTACTAATGATGTCATGCAGTTGGATGACCTAGGATGTTTGATTAGGAGAGTGTGCACGGAGATATATGACATGGTTATGAAAAATTATGTGGAAATGTAATGTATGCATGGAATGTTTGTTTTTGGATTTTTCAAATGCAAGAAATAGATGTGCTGAAAAATGGATGTTTATGTTTATGAGATGAATTTGTAGTATGTATATGATTTAGGAAAATAAATGATATGTGAAATGATTCAATGTTTATGGGAAAAATGTCATGATATGATATGAAAATGATAGATGAGTGCAAGATAGGATAAATAATGGGATGAAATGTATGATGTAATGAAATGTAAATGGAATGATGATAAATGATAATGATAATGAGATGAAATGATAATGATAATGATAAAATGATAATGAGATAAAATGATAAATGATAATGAAATGATAATGATAAATGTAATGAAATGATGATGATAAATGAAATGATATGAAATGATAAGTGAAATGAAATGCAAATGATAAATGAAAATGATTATGAATGATAAATGAAAGGATAGAAATGAAATGATATAATGATAAATGAAATGAATGGATAAATGGGATAGAATGAAATGGATATGGAATGATAAATGGAATGATGATAAATGAAATGGAAATGATAAATGGAATGATGGATATGGAAATGAATGAAATGGAATGATAAATGAAAGGAAATGATATGAAATGATAAATGAAATGATATGAAATGATAAAATGATAAAATGATGGAATGATAATGATAAAATAATGATGATAAGAAATGATAATGAAGATAATAAATGAGATGAATACGATAGATAATGAAATTGATATGGAATATATAATGGATAAATGAATGATGTGAAATGAGAAAGGATCTAAATGATACGAAAAATGAATGATAAATCATAAACTATATGATATGTACATGACCTAGATGAAATGATGATGATAATGAAATGATGATGAAGATGAAAGATGATAATGAAACAAATGTCTGAATGTCCTCCACAACTAGTCCAAAGAGACATGACAGTCGTTGGTGTTATTGTTCAGCCTTTTAAAACTCTGATGCGAATCCAATATGTAGATAGGTACAATGATCAAAATGAAATGCAACGAAATGAAACCAACCATTTGTTGAGCCTTTTGTTAGCTTTCTTGAATCATCATAGAGCGTTTTAAAATGTTGGAAGTATGTACAAACATCAAAGGGGAAATTAGCACCAATGATGACCTGAGTACAACTTTCATGATTTTTGATATAGCAAGTGAATGCAAGCATGGAGGTATAATTGAACCAAGATGACCTGATTATTTCTTGCATAAGCAAACAAAGATTGACCACTTTCTGATGCAAATTTGGAACTGTCATTAATGATATGTTTTGGAAATCATGTCTCACGACATATTTGCAATAGATTGATAATTAATCTCAAGACAGCAGACAAAGAAAAATCATCCTCTTTCCTCGCTACTCTAGTTCAAGACATCATTGAGTGTGCTCCAAAGGGATGATATCAAAATTCAAACAACCATTGTTCAAAATATAATACTGTCAGTCCAAACATTATTTAGATTTTAGATCATCCAGATATGTGTCATGATATGGTACTTGTTGAAAATTGTTGCAATATGGATCAATGATTGGATCGCTGCTCATAGGATTTGATTGTTTGCTCGCATGATTGGATTTTATGTCATTGTCTAGTTGTTTTGGTAGAACCTGAAAGTTGAGTGCCCCTAGTATATCAACGTTTGCCCCCAGTATTGACACAACTTGCTAAAATGGATATGTACAATGATCAATCCATGGTAAGACGTTATCGCTCTAGGAAAATGATGGCAATATGATGTCATTATGGTTCTAAGATGATGGAATAAAGGCTGAGAAGCTAAGTGCAGAACATGAGCTAATAGATGGAGAGCTACAAATAACATTTGTTTTCTAGATTTTCATTATTTGTTTTTATTGCATTTTTTTGATTTCTTTTTTATTTTTTTGTACTTTTCTTATCAATAGACTACCTGTTGCCAGGTTTTCACCCTATGACGATTTATTTTTTTTTGGACATTTTATGTTGTTTTTGTTATTTTTTCAAGACTTTTTCTGCTATTTTTGTTATTTTTTCAGGACTTTTTCTATTATTTTTAATATATTTTTTTCAGGACTTTTTCTGCTATTTTTGCTATTTTTTAGGACTTTTTCTACTATTTTTAATATATATTTTTTTAGGACTTTTTCTGCTATTTTTGTTATTTTTTTTCAAGACCTTTTCTAGGTGATGATAACTATTTCAAACATAACACTTTTTCAGATGCATGTTGTTGATGGGTTCGTCAAACAGGTCCCCTTCTGGCGTTGATAGCTTGTATGCTCCTGAACCATATACTATGATGACCACATATGGACCCAGCCAATTTAGTTCAAACTTTCCTTTCTTCTCTCAGTCTTGTTGATTTCGTGGGTTTTCCTTCAAAACAAGATCACCAACCTGAAAGGTACATGGCTTGACTCTGTGATTATAGCTATGAGACATCATTTTTTGATATGCTTTCAAATGATCAGCTGCTCGTTGTCTCTTCTCATCAAGGAGTTCCAGCTCTTGCAGTCGGGAAACTTTGTAGTCATCATTTGTTGTGAGACCCTTCAATGATACCCTTAGTGATGGAATCTCAACCTCTAGTGGAAAAATGGCTTCTGCTCCATAGACAAGAGCATACGTTGTTACTCCTATTGGCGTTCTGATGCAATTTTTGTAGGCCCATAATGCGGGATTGAGTTGAACATGCCAATCTTTCCTTCTGTCATTCACAGTCTTCTTCAATATTTTCAATATTGTTTTGTTTGAGGCCTCTGCTTGGCCATTCCCTTGTGGATAATAAGGTGTTGAATATCTATGTTGAATATGGAATCTCTCACAAAGCTCATCAACATCTTGGTTCTTGAACGGTCGTCCATTATCTATGATGATGGAGTTGGGAATGTCATACTGAAAAATGAGATTGTTGAGTATGAACAATGAAATTTGTTTGTCGGTAACCTTAGTAAGAGGTGCAGCCTCAATCCACTTGGTAAAGTACTCTGTCATTGTGATGATAAACTTATGTTCGTTCGATGATGAAGGATGAATCTTGCCAACTAGATCTAACCCCCATTGAGAGAATGGCCAAGTTGGTGTGAATGGTTGAAGTTCTTGTGCAAGATCATGAATGAGATTCCCATGAATTTGACATTTAGAGCACTTCTTCATGAAAGTGAATGATTCCCTCTCCATAGTCGGTCAGTAATAACCCATTCTAATCAATTTCTTGGATAAGGTTAGTCCACTTGAATGAGTACCACAGATTCCACCATGAACTTCTTGTAAAGCCTTGTCAGATTCGTCACGTTCAAGACATCGAAGTGAAGTACCATCAAGACCACGGCAATAAAGGATGTCAGTGATAAGAGTATAGGGAGAGGATTGGCGAATAAAGTTGCGCTTTTGGTTACGGGATAAGTCAGGTGGTAAGATGTCATCTTTTAGGTAGGCATAAATCTTGTCATACCAAGGTGAATCAGATCCTACTAAGTGGAAAATGATTTGGCTTTCAGGTGTGTCATAGGCAGGTGTAAATGATTGGTCCACTAGAAATTCATAGCGAGCCTGATTTTTTGGGAGTTGCAATAATGATGAGATTATGGCCATGGCGTCAGCTACCTTGTTATCAAGTCTTGGAATTTGTATGAACTTGATATCCATGGAGTACTTCTTGAAATCATCAACCATTTTCTTATATGGCAACAGTTTGTCATCTTTGGTCCGATAATCATCATTGATCTAATTAATGACTAACTGTGAGTCACCATAAACTTGTAGTTCTGTGATCCTCCATTCCAATGCAATCTTGAGTCCAGTGATTAAAGCTTCATATTCGGCTATGTTGTTGGTGCATGGAAACACTAGCCTATATGACCGAGGAATGGTATGTCCTTGAGAAGTGACAAAGAGTATGCCTACCCTCGATCCATGTTGAGTAAAAGAACCATCAAAATATTATGACCATGGTTGTTTTGATTCTGCAGTGAAGACATCGACATTTGGAAATTTAATATGCATGGGATGTTTTGCTTGTAGTGGTGCTTCAGCCAATTGATCAACGATCACTTGTCCTTTGATTGCTTTGTGATCAACATAATGGATGTCAAACTCACTCAGGATCATAACCCATTTTGCTAACTTTCCTATCAATGTAGCCTTGCTTAGTAGATACTTGAGTGGATCAATCTTCGCAATAAGATTGATTGCATGAGTTAACATGTAGTGTCGAAACTTTTGTGAGGCAAAGACTATTGCTAGAAAATATTTCTCAATGAAAGTGTAGTTGAGTTCATGACCTATTAGTGTTCGGTTGATGTAATAAATTGCACGTTCCTTTCCTGTAGAGTCCTCATGTGCTAATAATACCCCCAAAGATGTCTTTGTTGTGGCAATATATAAGATTAGAGGTTTGTTCGGATTTGGTGGTACTAGAACTGGTGGGTTCATTAGGTATTGCTTGATTTGTTGAAAGGAAATTTCACACTTGTCATCCCATTTGAAAGGAACATTTTTATGCAATAGATGTGTGAAAGGTAGGCTTTTATCTGCTAGTTGTGCGATGAACCTTCGTATAGATTGAAGTCGTCCTTGTAATGATCTTAATTGATTGATATTCTTTGGTGGAGGCATCTCCATGATTGCTTGTACCTTGGCAAGATCTACTTCAATTCCTTTTTCTTATACTATGTATCCCAAGAGCTTTCCAGATGTGACCCCAAAATTGCATTTCTTGGGGTTGAGGCGAACTTTGAAATTTTCCAACCTTGCAAAGATTTTGGATAACATTTCAAGATGTCCTTCTCTTGTGTATGACTTTTCCAATATATCATCTACATAATCTTCCATGAATGTATGCATCATGTCATGAAAAATTGTAGTCATAGCCCTTTGATACGTAGCCCCAGCGTTCTTTAGACCAAAAGGCATGATGTCCCAACAATAAGTCCCCCATGGACATGTAAAAGTTGTTTTGTCCTGGTCTTCAGTTGCAATCTTGATTTGGTTGTAACTAGAAAAACCATCCATTAGTGAATACATGGCATGGCCAGCTATCAGATCAACTATAGTATCAATGTTTGGAAGTGGGAAGTCATCCTTAGGACATGCCTTATTAAGATCTCTAAAATATGTGCACACTCTGATACATTTGTCTAGCTTGGATACAGGAATAATGTTGGAGATCCATTTTGCATAGTCGATTGATCTTATGAAACCCACATCAAGGAGTTTTCTGAGCTCTTCTTTAACCAGTAGTGCGACATGAGGATGCATCTTTCTGAGTTTTTGTTTCACAGGCTTAACTTTTGGTTTGATGGAGAAGTGATGCATTATGAGATTGGGATCAAGACCTGGAATGTCTACATAAGACCAAGCAAAGTTGACTTGATTTTCTCTTAGGAACTTCATGAACTCTTGCACTTCTTTCTCTATCATTGATGCAGCTAACTGTAGAATCCTTGGTTGTTCTGTAGTTTCAAGATTAACTTATTTTGTAGGCTCAATCAAGGTAGGCAATCACTCATGATAGTGCTTCAGGAGAGTGTCAAGCTTCCCATCATATGGTGTCTTAAAAAGGTTTCCACCATCTGATACGCTCTTTGTTTTATCTTTTGTTTGATCTAATACTACCATATTCTAGTTTTCACCATTAGATCTTTCTTTTTCTTTTTCTTTTTGTAGCTAGGAGACTTGACACTCTCCTGATTAAAGACTCTATGTCAAAAATCTCCAGTGGAACAATCATTTATGTCGTCTACGGAAAGGAAGTTCATGATAGATTCATCACTTGTAAACATAGGTATATTGATATGTTCAGATAGATCTCAGTCAATGAGATCAAGATGTATTAGTGGTAGCGGGTCATTAGGCTGTGTGAAATTAGCTATGGTTATGGTCATAACAGAGTTGTCTGTAGGATCCGAGGTATGGGACAGATCAATGATGATACTATTCTCACAATAGTCTTGTTCATTTAAATCTGACTCAGTATCACTAGAATCATAGTCACCTTGTAGTTCAGATTCTTGTGGTTGGGTCCCTAAACCTTCACCTTCGATTAGAGTAGGCGTATACTTGTGCATCACATCAACCCTTTTATCTCTCTAGAACTCATCATTATGGATGGTGTCCCATTTGTATTCACCAAAATCTATGTCAGAGTTATTATCCACGAAATTTTGAATTGTTGTCAAACATGCTTCTCTTGTATCGGAACCTTGCAATGTTGGAACAATATCATGCAACTGCTTGGATGTTATTTCTTTTGAGTTAGTATCATAGCCTAGTCCTGTTTTATCTTTTGCAGCAAGTCCTAGAAGGTGAATAGGCTCAACTACTCCTTTTCTCTTTCCGATAGGACCATTACCATCATAGCCCATCTTTTGCATGATTGAATATCCTTTACCATATTGATCAGTTGGTAGTTTGACATTGAGAACTATTTCATCTTCATCTTTATAGAGCCAACTTAGAACTTCTCTATCCTCAGAATCTTCCATGGGGAATTTTTCTTTGATAAATCATCCATTAAACTTAGTATTTGGCTCTGTTGGCGGTTGCATTGATGTTGATGCTACAGACATCTGTTATTGTGTGATAGAAGGTTGTCCATGTGACCGAGGCCATATAGGTAGATTAGAAAGATAGAGAAAGTACTCCCCTACTCCATTGTCCTTGAACCATAGTTGCTTGTCAAAGCTTTTGGTTAACTGACTGATTTGTGTATCAACTTTGGGAGAAGTACTAGCGGGGGCTTCTCAATTGTTAGGGACCAAAGTATCTTGACTAGATTTGATGTTGGCACAAGTCTGACTATTCAAATTATCAGTTGGTATTGTAATCTCCTGTCCATCATAAGGAAATTTAAGACATTGATGATATGTGGATGGGATAGCTTGCATTTCGTGGATCCAAGGATGACCCAACAAGATGTTGTATGCAAGATCACGGTCTAACACTTGACAGAAATTATTCTTGATAACAGGTCCCACTTTGATCAGTAGCATGATTAAACCCTTGTACACTCTTTCCTCATCATTGTAGGCTTTAATAGTAATCTTTCTTCTGGGATCAATGGAGTCCTCAGAAAATCCTAAAGCCTGAACTAACTTCATAGTACATATGTTCAAGCCAGCTCCTCCATCTATTAGTACGTGTCTGACACGAAACTTGTGGATCATGAATTCTAAGTATAGCGATGAGTTATGGGGATGAATCATGGAAACATCATCTTTTTCAGAGAATGAGAGGCATGTGGGTGAGGACAAGTTTCCCACCATGGCTTGAAATCGGTCCACATCTAGATTAGTGGATACAGTTGTTTCAACAAGGGCCTTTTCTAGAATTTCCTTGTGTGCTGGGGAAATCTTCAAGAGTTCTAAGATAGAAATTTGAGCAGGAGTTTTTCCAAGTTCATTGACTAATTCATATTGATGTGGAGGTAGGGGCACAGTGGATTTTGAAGAAGTGCCCTTTAATACAACTTTAGCTTGTGCCCTTGTTGTTGTGTTGACTTGTCTATATTCCATCTTTTCCTTAACTTTTATAACATTGACCTGCTCATCGTCAATGTAGATATGATTGATTATATGATCATTGATATGATTCACACTTTTTCTAGAAGACTCACCCTTTTGATAGTTGGGTAAAGGGTTGTGAAATGCTTAGTGTTCTTCGTTTGTTTGTTGGTGTCCTTCTATTGTGATGGTGCCATTTTTTATTAAGTCTTGGACTTTATTTTTCAAGGCTTGACAATTATTCATGTGATGGCCCTTGCACCGATGATAATCACAATAGTATGCATCATTCCATGATGGAGGCTTCACACTGGGTTCAAAGTTGCATTGAGGCGACAAAGTAAGAACATTTTTAGCCATCAATTCTTTGAATGCAGATTCTAAGGATTGACCTAATGGAGTAAAATTTCTTCTGCTAGAGAAGAATGAGGATCGTTGGGGATTCATGCTTGAGGTATTTCCTAAGTCATTGTTGTTTTTATTGTTTCCACGGTAACCTTGATTGTCGTAATTCCCTTGATTGGGAGTAAAGGTTTGATTCACGTTATTCCTCGGAGGAGGAGGAGTGTTTCCTTGATTTGTGACCGAATGGACATTGTTATAGTTATTGTTGTGAGGAGTACTTGGAGCACTAAGAACAAATGGCTTAGTCAAGACATGATTTGCATCTACAACACCATCAATCACCACGTTTTTGTTGTGAGTCCAAAACTTAGATTTGTCATTGTGGTGATTTGAAGAGCTAGGATTGTCCTTATCAAGTTTTATTATCCCTCTCTGGACCAAGGCACTTTCAATGGTGATGAAATTTTTGATCAATTTCTAACAAAAGGGAGGACAATGAAGATTAAGATGGTAGCTCATCTCTTGATCCAAGTTGTTTATGAAAGTGGTGATCTTTTCCTTTTCAAGAACATGACGTGGGTATCTAGCAAACAATCTTCTCCATCTCAAAAGAAATGTAATGAATGGTTCACCAGGTTTCTATTTAGCCTTGTAGAGATCAATCATGGTTATTTGATGTTGTATATTGTAGGAATATTGTGATATGAATTCGTTAATCAATTCCTCAAATTTCTTGACAAGCGGTGTGATTTTTTATAGCCATTCCATAGATTGGCCTCCAAGACTTATTGAAAACAAGTGCATCAAGTATGTATCCTCATGGGAAAAGTCTAAATTCATATTTCGGAAGTCCCTAATATGATCAATTGGATCCGATTTCCCATTGTAACGATCAAACTTTGGGATTTCATAATGTTTGGGAAATGGGATCATGTTGAGGCATCGATCAAAAGGATAAGGATAGATGTCATCAAGAGCATATTTCCTCGTTATGGTTCCCCCTTGTAGGTTTTTAATTTTTTCTTGAAGTTCCTTAACCTATTGAGACAATGCACTAATATCAGACAAGGGTGTGTCATCAGACTTTTCTTTAAGTTCTCAGTATCAAAATCATGAAGCAATTTAGCTCCTTTGTCAGCCAAATACAGGAAATATTTCTCTTTGTTGCGCTCTAAGATATTTTCTAAGGATTTGTGAAATATAGGATCTTGCTCAGCTTCTCTAAGGTGGTGTTCTTCATCTCGTTCATCATCACTATCTACAGGAGTTCTGCTCATGTCTCTGTTGGAAGGGAACGGATTTTTTCTCTTTCACCCATGTTGTCGTTAAAGAGGGGATTTTGACTCACACTACAAAGGGGATTACTATTCTCACCTACTTCTTGATTTCTTTAGGTATGATCTTCTTGTTGAATATCTTCTTTCAGCTTATTGTATTGAGATCTTGTAAAAATAGGCATATGATTTTGAAATGTTCTTCTAGACTTAGATCACAATTTGATAAATGCAAAAATGATGATGTCTTGATTCGATAAGATGAAAATCTTATGATATGATCAAAAGAAGTTCCTAATTCTTGATTGTGGCTTCCAATGATAAAGGATATCAGAATCTTGTTGGGTAAGTTGAATCAATAATCAAATATTTGCTTGAATTGTGCACTTTTAAGATTTGATCCTTGTTTTTGAAGAATGATAGCCTAATTAAACTCACTGAAGTATTTGACTTGGATGTGTTGGATATTCAATGGAAGGTTGTGGTAGATAATCAAAGTTGAGAGGTTGATTGTGATTGTGTCATTGTGATAGGGCTCTTCTATGAAAATAGGCTTGTGAATATAAAGGCTCTACAGCATACTTGTCGGTAAATCCCCTAGCAAAATCTTGGTACCTATGGAGAAACTCACGGTAATGGAGCAAGACGCTTTGAATTTTATACAAAAGCTTTCTTCATTGCAAGGTTTTCTTGTAATCTAAATGTTTCTTGGGTTTCTTGATCCTATTGGCAATCGATTTCCTAACAAATTTGGTTGATTTCCACTCTCTAAGCATGAGAGAAATGTCGAGATGCTACTGGACCGAAGATGTTACAAACTCAAATCTGTCAAAAGTAATAATTCTGGAAAGTGATAGATGTGCTACTATGTACCCTATATGCGCTACGAAAATAGGCATATGCACCATAGAAATAGTCAAATGCGCTACAACAGACCTTAGATGCGCTAGTCTGTATCCTATATGCGCTACAGAAAAATGCTTTGATAGTGACCAAAACTATTCACAGAATATTCAACCTATGCGCCGAAACAAGCTCTCAATGCTTTGAGATATCCCATAAGATATTCAAACCTTATATGCGCTAAGATATCCTCTAGATGCACTAAAACAGTTTTCCAAAGCAATTTTCTGAATAGTTTTTGAACAATTTCAGCTGAATTTTTGCATGTTCATCTTGGATGATCTTTTATCTAAATTAATGTGATTGAAAACACAGCAAACATTCTGACAATGATTGTTTTTAAGCCCTATACTAAACATCAAGTGTATGTTCAAAAAAAAAATTCAAAAAGTGTTTTCACAGGTTTCACACATAATAGACAATTCAGGCAGACTCACTCTTAGTACTAAAGTAGGTCATCATAATAACCATAGCCCACATCTTAGAACTGCATCGACTCACACAGTGTGTCACTCCGAAGGGGCACCCGTGTTTTTGTCTTTTCTAGGCGCATACTCAGAGTGACGAAAAGTGGATACTGATCCCCTGAACAAATGGTCCTTGGCAGTTATATGGTGAGTGTCTTGGGGGCAGATTCTTCCCTCCCCTTGCATTGTGATTATTAGGATGTTCAGAAACTGACATGTTGGATACTACACTAGGTTCGTAGTAAGGGTTTCCGTTTGGTGCCGCAATAATAAACTCTCTCAGGAGACCTCCCAACCTTTAGAACAAAGGCTTTAGGGATGGTTATCTTGCACACTACCGGCAAAAGTGGGTTTCCCCAGATTTGCTTTAAATTTTATAGTGGGGTGGAATAGCCTAGCTTTGGCTTGAACCCACTTGGATCGTTCCTCTTGGGTGAGTACTTTTTCCCACACAGCCCTCTACAAGATGTAATAAAGCATTAAAATTACAGAAATTGAAAAGGCAAGTCTGGTATTATGATCACTTAAGGGGAGAGCATAGACCTATTGCCACACAAAGCAGCATAATCGCTTTTTAGAGCCCAAATGACAATGATTTAATCTATGTGAAGATGTTGCTTCACAACAAGCATGGGATTCATTTTAACTAAAAAATCAATGTGTGGTGACTACCCTAGATTGCTTCATTTTAATCCATGTCTGCCCTAGGGTTGCTTCTTTTTAAAACCAGATGTGACTATCCTAGATTGGTTCTTTTTATGTTAGAAAAAGCTTTGTTTGTGGAAGGCATCAGACTCAGAGCTTTGTTTAATTACACCCCATATGCGCTAAAAGATCAAACAAAAGTGCTAAAATAAATAGTCAATGCGCTAAAATAGACAGCTAATGCGCTACAGAAAACCTTAAATGCGCTAAAAGAAATGCAAAAAAAAAAATTACAAAATTTTAATGAAGTGAGCTGAGTGTATGCACCATTCTATTCCTTAGAAGCGTCGTTATGTTCCCTAGATGCACTGAAACAGTTCCTAGATGCACCAAAAGACCTGCAAAAGTGTTGTTAGAAGCCCTGGATGCGCTAAAACGGGAATTTTTGTCAGAAAGCCAAATTCTAGAACACAAAATCCTGTCAAGAAACTTGCAAGTAAATGTCAAAAATGGGGCAAAGGCCCCACGGTAGATGTCAAAAATGTGTGTTCGATTTTTAAGTGTAACAATATGTAAAAAAAATAAATCAAACACACTGATAGAACATTATATCAAAACAAAAAATCAAATAAAAAGGAATGCAAACTCAGTCTTTTGTCTTTGATGTCCTCCTATCATCCTCTATCTCCAGTGTTTTGTCGATTCTAGCTTGCTCTCAGATTGTGTGCTAGGCTCAACAAACAGTCTTCCTAGAGAACGAGATTTGAAGATGAATGCATGCTTAAACTGGACATGATTGCTAGAATGAAAGATTATGAAATTATGAACTTAGCTAAAGATGATAATGACAATGCTAAGATATTAGAATGCTAGAATGCAAATAATCGCTGATGCGTGTGTGTATGTCAGTGTCTGTGTTGTAACCAATGTTTGGATTCGCAGGGGTATTTATAGAGTTTTCAAAAGATTTTGATTGGCCGATGTGATCAACGGCTATGAAAATTCCTAGCAGATTGAATG
Organism: Sequoia sempervirens; assembly: GCA_007258455.2. Taxonomy (NCBI): domain Eukaryota; kingdom Viridiplantae; phylum Streptophyta; class Pinopsida; order Cupressales; family Cupressaceae; genus Sequoia; species Sequoia sempervirens. The sequence goes on from VDFB02337955.1 coordinate 123,386, forward strand.
GTTGAAGATGGATAAGACTGGAGAGAAAAATAGAAGAAAACCAGAAAGCAAGATTTGTTTCCTTTTTAGTGGAAGAGATAAGATGAGATGATAAAGATGAATTCTAAAAATCATTTTTTTGTGAGATTTTGGAAATATTTTGAAGATAAATAATGAATTATAAATTCAATTATTTATTTATGGGTGACATGGAGATTTTTCTTAATTAAGATTTGAAGAAAATAGAAGATTTCATAATTAAATAAAATATTTAATTATGATTTGAAAATATATGAAGGGTATTTAATTAAATAAAGATATTTAATTATTTTTTTAGGAAATGACATGTAAATGAAATTAATTAAATAAAATATTTAATTAATTAGAAGAAAGATTTGAATAGGAGAAAGGAAATATTTAAATTTAATTAAATCAAAAGACTTAATTAAATTCAAAAGGTGTTAATTAATTAAAATAAATAAAGGGTATTTATTTAATTAATCAAGTAGACATATGAATGTGAAATAATTAAATAAATTTGATTTATTTAATTATGGCAGAAGAATAAAGTGAATGAATAATATAATTAAATTAATTAAATTTAATCATATGTAGAGGACTTTTAGAGAGATTAATTAAATAATAAATATTTAATTAAGTGTAGGATTAATTAGACATGACCAATTTTATGCATATACATTTTGCCCCTCTTTGAATTGATGTGTGAAACACATTGCTTCAAAGAAAATATTCCTGCTTTAAAAATTTTGTTGTGTTTGATTTTGCCCCTAATCAAAAAAAATTTAACTGATATGCCTCTGATTAAAAAAAACATGCCTGATATTGATGATGCCCCCTCGGGAGGTAAATCACTGATGATGAGAAAAATGTTGATTTGATAATAAAATTTGGATGATGAGAGGGACGCAGTGATTTAGATCAAACGGTCGAAGATGGATAAGACTGGAGAGAAAAATAGAAGAAAACCAGAAAGTGAGATTTGGATTTGCAAGGGTATTTATAGAGTTTTTGAAATATTCTAATTGGCTGATGTGATCAACGGTTGTAAAAATTCTTGGTAGATCAAACGGTTGAAGACAGATAAGACTTGAGGGAAAAATAGAAGAAAACTAGAAAGCAAGATTTGTTTCCTTTTTCGTGGAAGAGATAAGATGAGATGATAAAGGAAATATTTAAATTTAATTAATCAAAAGACTTAATTAAATTCAAAAGGTGATAATTAATTAAAATAAATAAAGGGTATTTGTTTAATTAATAAAGTAGACATGTGAATGTGAAATAATTAAATAAAGTTGATTTATTTAATTATGGCGGAAGAATAAAGTGAATGAATAATATAATTAAATTAATTAAATTTAATCATATGTAGAGGACTTTTAGAGAGATTAATTAAATAATAAATATTTAATTAAGTTCCAGGATTAATTAGACATGACCAATTTTATGCATATACAGTAATAGATGGGGGTTCATTTCAGAAAATATTGAAAAGGGGGGGTGTCTTGTGTTCTTATTTTTTGTACTTATGTTCCTTTTGCATTTTAATCTACTTTTTTGCATTCATGGATGCATCAACAATTCCTATTTTAACACCATATAACTATTTTGAATGTAAATAAAACATGATAATATATCTCAAAAGGCATGGATATCATAGGGTTACAATGGGACTTGAAATAGAACCTAAGGATGATGCAAAAAAGATAAAATGGTTTAATAAATGTGATGAAGCATTTGGCACTCTATGTATCTTTGTGTCTTCAAACTTAATTTTCACTTTAAACTTGCCACTACACCAAATGGAGTGTGGACTGCATTGAAAATGCTCTTTGGTAAGAAGGATTAGTTATGAGGTCATCAATTGGAGAATGAAGTCTAGGGTTAAGTCCTACCAATTTTGACACTATACAGGACTTCTTCACAAAGTTAAATCCATTAGATTGTAGTTAAAACAATGTGAACTTGAAAAGAAAGATGAGAAACTAATCTTGAGTATTCTTTCTAAGCCTGGTCCTAACTATTATGTATTTGTTTCTACATTCTATGCTACTAAATGTGCCCTAGGTTCCAGCTATAAATTTCCTTCTCTAGATGAATTTTCTATAGAACTCACTAGGGAGCAAGATAAACTGGTCCAAATGGATACAATTAAACCCTCTAAGTCATATGTCTTGGATGTAAATCAAGGCACAAATGAATAGAAAGGGTCTAGCAAACAAGATAAGAAACAAAAGAACCAAGGAGAGAAGAAGGAAGGTAAAAAACTCACTACTTCAAATGTAGCTAACTAGACCTCTTCATCAAAAGGTGAACAACCTAAGAAGGAGAAGGTCAAGTGTTCTTACTGTAAAATTCCTAGCCATGATGAACATAAGTGTTTAAAGAAACAAATGGATCACATTTCACATATTCTCACAAAGAATAATATTAAGGTGGATGATTTTGTCAAATAGATTTCATCAAAAGGGTCTTCTAAGGACAGAGATAAAATTAAGGGGAAAGGAAAAGGTAAGGTCCTATTGTTAATGATTCAAAACCTAACACTTAGACCATTGACTTGGGTGCTTCGCAACACATGGCTTCATCTCAAGAAGAGTTCACCTCCTTGTATTCATGTTTTATGCCTACCATACTAATGGGTGATGACACTACTATAGAAGTGCATGGGAGAGGGTCTATTGACATGGGAAAAGGGACATTTCAAGATGTTCTTTGTGTTTTATATTTGTCATCTAATATCCTATTTATTTATTAGATCACACTCATAGGCTCTAGTAAATGATTTGAGTTCACACCAGATACAATGGTAATCAGTGAAATGCACAATGGGTCTATAGTTGTTGTGGGAAAAGCATGTCATCCTTCTAAACTATATCAATTTTCTCACTTTGTTCTTGACTCTCTTTCGACAACATTACTCACTCATTCATATGAGGTGATTTTTTTGTGGCATCATCGGTTTGGCCACTTGAACTATCATTACTTACAACGACTTAGTCAATAGGACATGGTTTTTCGGTTTCCTTGTATTCAATTTTCTAATGGATTTTGCTAGGGATGCATTCTTGGTAAGAATCCTAAGGAGAAACATGATCAAGTCAAATCAAGGAGGGCCACACAACTATTGGAGTTAGTACACATTGACTTGGAAAGACCATTTACACACCCATCCTTCAATAGGGCTTGATATGTCTTGACATTTATCGATGGAATTTCCACATACACTTGGGTCTAAATTCTCAAATAGAAGTATGAGGTCTTTAAGTCTTTTTAGAACGTCAAATATTTCACAAAGAAACAATTAGGGAAGTTCATCAAGATTATACATAACGATAATGGGGGTGAATATGTTAACCATTAGTTTGAGCATTTGTGTGCTTCAAAAGGTATTAACATGTAGCACACAGTTTCATATAGCCTCCAACGGAATGGTATCACAAAATGCAAGAATAGGTCTTTGAAGGAGATGAAAAATTGTATGATACACTCAAAATATTTGGTACCTCAATACTAGGTAGAGGCCACAAATTGTGCGTGTTACATCTAGAACTGAGTTCCTCACAAAGTTTTGAAGGGGGAAACTCCTTTTCAAGCTTGAACTAGTTAGAAACCCACAGTTAAGCACTTTCAAGTGTTTGGTTCTCTTACATGGGCCCATATTCCAATAGATAAATGCAAGGCTATGTATTCATAGAGAAAGTTCTCCATATTTTTTGGGTACCCGGATGATTTCAAAGGCTACAAGCTTCTCCATCCCACCACTCATGAGTTTTCCATTGAGAGGGGTGTTCATTTTAAGAAGAGATCTTCAAGTTCTTCTCCTACCACTTATACATCCACTATCACATTGGAGACATTACATCATGGTGACAGTTCTTCGGAGGATCATAATCCTCCTAATCCTAATGAGGATTCTTCTTTCTCCACTGTACATGGTGATAGTGATGATGAGGATTCACATTCTTCTCAAAGTCATCTAAATATCATTCTAATCCAAATTTCTACATTTTGTAAAACGATGAAACTCTCACATTTATGGTTCTCTATGTTGATGACTTGTTGATCACATGGAATCACTCATCCACCATCAAAGTAGTGAAAAAAATATTTTCTTGATAGATTTTTTATGTCAAACTTGGGTCTTTTGCATTACTTCTTGGGGATTCAGATCACTCACTCATCTTTCAATATCTTCCTTGTACAACCCAAGTATGCTCTTGATATGCTCTCCAAATATTGTATGGTTGACTATAAGCATGCATCAACTTCATTTCTATCAGGGGTCTAACTTTAAGCTAAGTATTCTTCACCCTTGGTTGATGGCACTTTATACCAACATTTTGTTGGAAGTTGCATAGATTCTTGACTCATACAAGACCAACATTTCATACACTATAGAAATGGTCTCTTGATTCATGCAAGTATCACATGAGTTGCATTGAAAAGAAACTAATTGAATTCTCCACTATATTTATGGTACTCACATTCATGTGATTCAGTATGCAACAGGTGAGGATATTGACTCGGTGGGATATATAGATTTAGATTGGGCTAGTGATTCTTAAGACCGCAAGTCTACTTTAGGGTATTTCTTCTCACTTGGTTTTGGTCCATTTTTTTGGTCAAGTAAGAAGTAGTCTGTAATTAATCTTTCATCTACAAAGGTTGAGTTTTGAGGGGTAATTAATGCCACTACTTGAAAGGAATCTAGGTACATAGAAAAGTTGTCAACACTAATCTATCAAAGGAGAGAATGTGCAAATTTCCAATGTTTCAAACCCTTATTTAGTTACAATAAAGAAGATGCACATAACAAGTAAAGATTAACAACAACATAGGTACAAGAAAAAACACATAACTCTAGATATACATGGGAAAACCCTTACAAGAAAAACCCACACTCCAAACACACAACTCTATATATTATTCAACAACAAGGGTTACAATACAGTTTTAGAGAAATGATCTTCAAGAGTCTCACACTACAACACGAATCTGAAGCAATTTTGATAGCATAATGGTATCTCAACAATTCTTCAACTTGTCATATCAAAATACACTAAGGCACCAAGTATTTATAACACTTCAACATGAAGAGAAGGTGCCAAAAGTTTCCAAAACCAAATCCCATGCCCAAGGTGTGAACATGAGTCCATTATGACATGTTGTCATAGTCAAGACCCATAAATTATGGCATCTTCTAAATCCAACACTTGTCTCCACAAAGTTAGCTTCCACTCAACATGCAAGGAACCTACACACATGCAAACTTGGGAACCCCCATAAATGTAGCTTGATTGTCATAGTGTGACATAGAAACTATCATACATAACTCTTACAATTTTCATAGTTTTTAATAATCATGATATAAAAACTTATGACAATTGCCACCATTTTAGCCCCAAAAATAGGACCTCTAAATTGGGACACCTACCTCCACTAAAATAGCTTACAAATTGTAACCATCACCTTCCATGTAGGATGCCACCTCATGGTAGGTCCCACAAAGTGACAACTAATTTGGTAGGAAATAAACATAGGAATTAATTAAATAGTCACCTAAATAATAAATTTGAATGCTAAGACTCAAAGGTTGAGACACCTTAATCCTAATATTCTCCCAATTTTTGAAGACCTATCAAGAGTCATTTGTAATCAACTACTTAAAGTTATGATTCCCATAGAAACAAAACACCATTTGAACTTCTTTATGCTCACTGGCTTTGTGAATGCACCTACAACATTCGTCAAGGTGTCAACCTTCTCCAATTTAACCTTCCTATCTTCCACCATATCGCAAACAAAATGCAACTTCACATCAATATGCTTTGATCTAGCATTGAAAGTAAGATTCTTTTCCAAGAAAATGACACTTTGACTATCACAACAAATAGTGATTTGTCTTACATCAAGCCCAACATCTTAACATAGTTGCTTAAGCCAAATACTCTGCTTATGTTGTGGACAAAGTGGGGTCAGCCAACAATAATGTGTCCCACTTTTTAGCAAATTTGGACATTAATATTAGCATTATTTTACAAAATATCACTTTATGAAACCTATAGAAACTAAACCATTAATAATTTGGAGATGATGTGAACTAGTGACTTTATCTTAACATAGGGCATACTCGAAAGTAACTCGCAAGTATCTAAACACAGTCTTAACTACATCCCAATGCACTCATTCAAGATCATCCATAAAATGACTTAGGACTCCCACTGCTTTGGAAATTTATGGCCTTTTACACACCATAGCATACATCAAACTTCCTACAACACTAGCATAGGGTACTCTAGTCATTTCCTCCTCAAAAGGAGACTTTGGACAATCCTCCACAAAACATTTTGTCCCCTGCATTACAAGAACAACTAATTTTCTTCAAGTTGTCATGCTAAATCTCTCCAACACTGAATCCACATACTTACTTTGGCTTAACCAAAGCTTTTTGTTAGCTCTATCTCTTCTAATATCCATATCTAGGATATATCGAGTTGCACCTAAATCCTTCATTTCAAACTATGATGACAACTGAGACTTCATATCTGAAATCAAACTTTTATCTTTCCCAAAAAATAACATATCATCAACATACAATGCAATGATGAGAAAACCAATCAAATAGAGTACAAAACCCCATGGCATCAAAATAATCTACCAAAAAACTCCATTGGATACTAGAAACCATCAATACTCCAAATATACATGGGTATAGATAGCCCATATCTAAGTTCATGTAATATGCAAGTACAAATAACCCACAAAACAGCACAACTCATAAGTCTTAAAAAATGGAACTTATAGATTCAACATAACTACTAACATGTAAATAAAGACAACCAAAGATAAAACATAAATTCTTCATGACTCTGCAATTAGATCAAATCTAGATCCAACTTGTTGGAAATCCACAAATAGTAACCATAATTTAGGAACTAAAAAAGTAGCCATTATAGAAATGTTAAGTGACCAAACACATACCATCACTTTGCCCCAAGAAGGCTAAAACCAATATTCTCAAAACATGCATGCAAATTTATAGTTGTCTCCATCTAGAAAACCCAGAACAACAGTCTCTCCATGTATTTATAAAACCATATATTTTGATTGATATATAAAACCTATGAAACCATGCATGCAAATCTAAATCCATTTAAACATCCAAAAATCCATAAATCAAAAAACAACAAATATGTAACTTGAAATAATAGAATATCATAGATAACCACAACCATAGGTTTTAAATAGGAAATTTCTTAAAGCCATAAATCCAAATAACATGAATCTAAAACATTTAAGTAAAAGCGTATGAAAGGATTAGAGTGTTGTCCAAGAAATTCAAGCCACCAAAAGACCAATTCCACGACCATCACCATGTACATGAAAATAGAGGAACCAAGTTGTCAAAAACTTTTAGGTCATCAAAAGACCAACTCCACAACTTGTTTGAAACTAAGGGCTAGTCATCTAATGCTTCCATGAAACTAAAGACTAAAATAATAGAGCCAATATAATCACTTTGAATATTAGTCAACAAATCTAGGGCTCTCCCATGTTACTAGGGAGACAAATTCAAACACCCAACATGAACACTCTTTTGCTACACATGACAATGAGATAAAGGAACACAACCACCATTCTAGAAGGTGGTTCTACAATACCAAACAAGAGATTTAGATCACAACCATGCAACATGTAAATGTATAATCAACTCCAAGAGCTTCTACCTTAAGCATCCAATGCCCAACATTGGTTCCATTTAACATCTCCATCATTCTCTAAGTTCTTTTCATACTCTTTCTTGAAAAATCAAACTAAATCCACTATAATATCCCACTCAAATAAATATTAATAATCAATTGATTTCATCCTATAAATTTCCACAAACTTGTCAAGCTAAAAAATTAAAATAGAGGATTACCCAAAACTCAAATTACCAAGGATCTATTACATGCAAGGACATGTAAGAACATGTAATTACATGCAAACCACATGCAAACATACACTTGACCCATGGAACCACCTTATCTTTGATACCAAATGTTAGAAAAAGTGTCTACAAACCCATTAATAGTTGAACTTAAAACAAAGTTCAACAACTAAAAATCTAAGTATTTCCACATTAACCCTTTAAGGAGAAAATTAATTTTAAAAAATTAGCAACATTCTAGCATGTAAATAATAGAATAACCACAACAAGAAAAGAGACACATATATATATCCCAGGAAAACTCTTTCAAAAAAAATTAGTCTCCAAAACACTACAACATAAATATTTTACAAATGAACGTAGTTATATTATATTCATAGAGTCTCTCCATGCAATATTTCAATGATATAAATGCCCATATTTTTCTGGTAGAAAACCACTAGTATAGCCTTTCAAAATATGCTTTATACATCCTCTATCCCATGCCTCTAATATATAGAGTTAAGGATGCCCTAGAAACACCATAAAATAGTATGATGGGCCCAAACAACATCCCTAATACCATGGTAATAATTTTCATGAACCTTACATGTCTAGATCCATCCCAAAATAGAAAATAACTCTTAAACTAATATTTTCTACTTTTAGCATTTGAGTTGGCATATGTAACTCACAAGCACTCCCTCATGAAGCACTAATTACATCTTACACCCACTTATACTAGAAGATGTTCTAACAAGTCCACTATGTAATCCCCTCAACAATGTCTCATTACAATAATATTTTAAAATCCCTAGAGAATAAAAAATATACATATGTACCCATCCACACATGAGCATTCTATTTTTCCCTCCATTATTCTTGAAAATACATACATAATTAAATGTCTTTGAACAATGTTACATTAGACCTTAGTATATGCAATGTGAACAACACACCTAATCCTTACAAAAGTTCCAATATAGATCCACCCACTAGCTAGGATAGTTAAAGGTTCCTATGTGCTAGACAAGAAGCATTGAGGGTTTTCTGTATAAGTGGTTGTCAATCAAAAAACCTCTAGCCATTTATTTTCTATTGAATGATGTGGGTTCATTCTTGCAAGTGATTCAACATCATCATGTTCCCTACTACCCTTGTGTTTTCAAATTAGAGAACATTCAATAGGTGACATTTTTTAGATAATATCACCAAAGCATATATTTGAACCATTCTAGCCATCTATCCCACTCATGTACTTCAAGTGTTCCTCTACTTAACCATGTTTAGTCAAAATATTCCACTATAAATGTCCAACACTCATTAATCATTTGGATGCTCCACTCTCTAATCATTTGCCTAAATAACCTCTGATCCTCATGATTACTAATCATTAACACCTTCTAGAATCATAAGCTCCAACTAACATAATTGATTTTCCATTTTTAAATAGCTAGTTGATCTCATTAGCATGGCATAGTGAGATTCTCATCAAGTTAATTAATAGAGGTGTTATCATGCCTTTGTTGCTCAACACCTTTACAAGGGAGAGTCCTTATGTTTGAAGTTTCCTTTTTTGTGACATTATGATCCTCTAGTTGTGGAGGTTTAGTATGCTTTCATGAATGCATTATGCTTATTACATTTCTATTAAATCTATTTATGTTGTAAGCTAAACTATAAATAGAAAATGATAAACCCCAACTACACAATATTTAAAGACATGTGGAATGTTAAACATTGAAAGGAGAGCCACTTATCACTTATTTTGGTGCATCACCTCCATTTTCATTTTAGTTCTTGACACCATGTTCCCCCTCTTCTTGATCCCCAAACTTATGTAACCCTTTCCCTAGTAATTATGAGAGTAGGAGTAGATTAGTGCTAGATTATGAGTGAAAATAAACTAGTATTCTCTAGAGATTCCTCCAAGATTAAAATAATTTTTGATTTATATTCAATTGTTGTGGTTTTCTAGAATTGGCAATAATGGGTGTTATCCTTCGCTAGATTTGGTGGACAATTTTGTGAACTAGTTTAACATTACATGAGGAGCTTAAAATCCTTTATGCCCTATCTATAGGTCGAGTCAACTCTCACTTCCTAACATGATGCCCCTTCTTCACCATTTGTGACTACTCCTTCACTCACCTCATAAAATGAGACTCATTCCATCGTAGGAGAGGCATTAGTAGGTGTGTCCTCTTGAAACCTCAACAACAAGGAAATAACAAGGGCAACTTCAAAGCTATGTTTTTAATGAATTTAAAATTTTGAGATAATTGAATGAGGCATTTCAAAAATCCTACAATCCAATTTAGCTTGAAATACATTAAAACTCATAATTACCATAGATGAAAAATTATTGTAGTTAGTTAAATATTTAAAGGGTCAAAATTTTAGCATACAAGTAGACGAGTCATGTGAACCTTTTAATGGCGACAACCCTTATTGTACAAAAATAAAATGCACCCTATGATTAATTTAACGTCTAAATGGGATGACAAGCAATTAAATTAGACCCTAAATTAATAAAATAGATGAGTTTTGAGACACTAAACTAGAAATTAGATTGATGTGAACTTTAATTGTTGTGATGTTGTGATAGAGAATTGAGAAACTTGATAAGTGAATAGACCAAAGATGACTAAAATTTAAGAACATAGGCCCATCACACCCACAATCTAATTTGACTAGTGTGATTATGTCTTAGGTGGTGTGATTTTATTTGACAAAAAAATTGTCCTTCCCTACTTACAAAAATATTGTTTTACATGTATAGCTATGTCTTAATGTGGTGTGGTGCTAAAAAGCACCATTAGAGTTTGCCATATATTTAGGAAAGGGCAATGATTGTCTTGATTTATGCCCTCATATTGATTTAACAATATCAAAATAGAAAAAATAATGTTCAATGTTGAGATACCAAGAAAATTATGATTGATACAAATTAAGACTTAAGACTGTGTTTAAATTTGTGAATGTGAATTACTACTAATCAATAACCAAAATGATTTCAAATAGTTGTCTTAAATATACAATCCTAAACACACAATTAAAAACTTTTAACAATAATTCCTTCATGTAATAATCATATTTTGAAATTATGAACCTTGAATTCTAAAACACTGAATTTTAAATAAAAAGACTAAATTGCCCTTACAATCAAATCTAAAAAACTATATTACCAATACAATCTAATTATTAAAAAAATTATTTATATATATATATATATATGATGTGAAAGAAGGGGGGCCCACTTTCCCTCCCTTTACAAGAAAGGATCCCAATGACTTTACTCTTCCCTTCTTCCCTTCTTCTAAAGTTAGGTGGACTTATATGGACCCAAAAAATAAAAATAAACCCTAATAATCTATGAAATGTCATCTCACTATTAATGATTGGCCAAAATGTGGTTTTTTTTTTTAAACTATTTTTAAGAGAGTTTTCTTTTTCGATTTTTCCCGTTTTAAACGTTGGCTCTCTTCTCGCACACGTCCAACCACTCAATTGAAAGTCAAATAATTTTATTTTCATGAAACAATACTTTTTATTTTTTATATTGAATTCTTGTGGGGAAAAAAATTTAATTGTATTTTATTTAAATTTGTTAAGTGAAATAATTGTAGAGAAATGTATTGAAATATTTTAGAGAAAAATATAAATTAAATTAATGTGATTTTAAAAAATATATATTCACACGAATTGACTAAAACTATTTTATTTTATTTAAGAAAAAGTGAATTTTATTTTAATTTTTTAAATATTTGAAAATTGTATTTTAATTTTTTGTTTATATCAATAATGAAAGAAAATATATAAAATTGATTTATGAAAATTTAAAATAATTATTTATAAAAACTTCAAACAAAAACAAAATTATTTTTTTCAATTTTTACTTGTAACACGAAGGAAGGGAAAAAAATAGAATATTCATTTATGAAAATCTAAAATAATTATTTATAAAAAAATTAAAAAAATTATTAATAGCAATAATAAAAAAATGACTTATAAAAATTTAAAATATTTATAAAGTGAGATTGTACATAACAAGTGAATGGAGATGGCATTAACAATATATGTTCAAATTTTTAAATGGTACCTAAAGTTTTTATGAAAATATATCTTTGTGGGTAAATTAAGAACTTAGAAATTATTGTTTAAGATCTTAGATGTCTATTGTAGTCACATAACACTCCTCAAAAAAGTTAAATAACTTTGTCTTCACTGAATTGTTTAAGAATACTCCAAAAAAAATTAAATGAAACATATACATCAAAACATATAATATTGATCACCTAAATATCACCATATGATTGGTTGTCCCTTTGATGTGACTTGTAACAAAGGATACTTTTTTGGTCATTTATTAAGTACAAACACAACAATTGCTAGTGCTTCACTAAATTTGAATGTTTTTAATCATTAATTTTACTAAATTTAAACATTAAAGATAATCTTAAAACATGATTAAGAGATTACAAATGATAAGAAAATTAATAAATTAATTTTTTAAATAAAAATGAGGTATCAATTCTCAACTAATATCATCGTATGTCAACAATAATCAACCAATTATTTTAGATTTTCAAAAAAATAACTTTAAACATTAACTTTTGACATGCATCAAGCTTTAGCAAGATTCATTATATTCTTTTGCCAATGGCAAGGTCCTACATCCAAGACAAATTCATGTTAGAATATATCACTACAACAATTTAACTAAACTATATGTGTTATCAACATGTCAATAAAGAGTAGAAGTTGTGTCTAGTACTCTTTGTTGTCATTAGATGTCAACTTAATTGTCACCATAATTAACATGATTATAGGAAGTTGCTGAAGATATCTAAAATTATAAATTTGTAATATTGGTTGATGAATAAATATGCAGAGTGCCTTAACTGTTACAAATGTTTCTCTGATGTTATATTTTCTAATTTAGTATCAAAGCCACCACAATTTTGTCTCTTACATTGTAACTATTAAGAAAATATTCATAGAAGAAATGATTGAGTAGTGATAGGAGTTGGTATTGTTTTGTTAAAGAGATTGATAAGCAATGTTACTAGTGTGAGCAGCCAAATTTCTGATGTAGAGAAAAAGAAAGTTGCAATATATTGTAGAAGGAGATCTTTGTTTCTTAGTAGTGTTTTGTGTGCTATTTCAATTCTTATTTGTCCAAGCATTGAAGCTTTGTGGAAGATTTTTGTTTTGGGAGGTGTCAAATGATCAATGCATAAATCATTGTGTGATGAGGCCTACAAAAAAACCACTAGATGATAGTAATGATGACTTCCAAGATGAAGCAGTTCTATTTTGAAGGGGCCAACACTTTGAAGACGGAGGGATGCAATAGAGGATAGATAGATGCTCAATAGTCTAAGGTGTTTGTGGGTCGAAGAAACTATACATCATTGGAGTTATGAGACGTGAAAATTGATATCCAATAGCTCAAGGGAGATCCAAAAATTTGGAAGTTCAACATCATACCTTTACGAAGGTGATGAGACACTTCATGTGCAAATGGTGTCTAATGATGTTGGAAACTTGGATTACAACTAAGTGACTATACTTGGGAGCAGTTTGAAGAATTTTTTACTAGTTTGAAAATTGTTTTCAAAGAACTACTTTTGTATAATGTATTTCCTTTTGTTTTTATGTTGATAGCTAGTTTGATGTTGTAGTGTTAAAAGAGAGTATTTGAATATAACACTCCAATAGTTAAAGAGAGTAGTACGTGTCATCAACATGTCAATAAAGAGTAGTAGTCCAATCTTCTATAGTTTGTTGTCATTAGATGTCCAATTAGTTGTCACCATAATTAACATGATTATAAGAAGTTGTTGAAGATATCTAAAACTATAAATATGTAATATTGTTTGATAAAAAAAATACAAAGTGCCTTGACTAGTACAAATGTTTCTCTGATGTTACATTTTCTAATTATTCACGCCTAGACAAAACAACAATTATGATCATATCCCAAACTTGTAACCATTTTATCTAGTTTAAATTTTGAAGTATCAATTTTATTTTATTTATTAATCCTATATATTGACACATGGTGGATTGAATCAATCTCTAGGCCAGCCCAACCTTCTACATTTGAGAATCATTTGAGCAAGTTGGCTATTATTGTCTTTACTAACCCTATATATTTAGGGAGTGGTTTTACTCTCTATAATAATATATAACTAATTGAACTTAAGGATCGATTCTTTGTCCTAAGGAAAAAATAATTTATTGTCCTCAAGAAACTTCTATTTATTCTTGGCATGCTTCTCTCAAACTATGAAATAATTCTCGTGAAGATTTAAGATTTTTAGTTTTTCTACTTACAAACTTTCGTTGATAAGTCAAGGAGTATGAAGGCTTGATTACAGTTTTTCTTGTCAATATTTAATTGTTCCAAGGGTGCTTGATTCTTTAACTTTGTGGTACGAACTTGAACAGAGCTTAATTTTTTAAAAGCAATGCTAGCCTTCATGATGATCATATAATAAACATTAAAAGTACTAAATGGGTTTTACTGCTAGAATATTTCTCCATTCTAATTCACGGCTTCCATTAATGGGCTCTCATGTGATAATCCATATGATCATGTTGGTGATGGATCTTTTGTGAAAAAAATATCAAGGGATGCACCCTTCCTATTCTTCCCATGTATACCTTGTTTGGTGAAGGTCATGTTGATCTACACACAAAGAGATGCATTCATAATCAAGATTCAATGTGTTTCACGCGTAAAACAACAATGTTTGCCACACTCTTTACCAGTGTTGCAGTTCCTTCAAAATAGTAGTGTCTCACAAATTTCACCCTGAATAAATGGAGTCTACTCAAATTGTTTTTGGACCCTGCACCAAACATGGCGTTCAAGGCAGGGGATCATATTTGTTGAGTATCTAGTAGTCCACAATTCATTGATAAGAATGTAAGTACCTTCAAGAGTAAATTTTAACTTCAATAGAATTGAGATAAAGTGGCCCTAAATTAACAAGAGGGTTATGATGACAGGCAACATATTACAATTTTCACAAATTTCTTAATCCATAAACTTGAAATGAATACAAAATGGATTCAATACAGAGTAAAACATAATCAAATTGAAAAAACTTCACTCAAAAACAGAAACGAATTTAATATGGTAAGCCATATTGTTATACATCAGCATTTTCAATTTGTAACACAACCAAAAACAGCCGGCCTTCAAGTTACCTCCATATCAATTGAATGAAGAAATCCCACACCTCAAAATCTTAAAGTATCAAAAACAGAAAATCCACCAGATTCCTTAAGGCTACAAGACCTATCGACAACAACACATACTCTACTTCTTTGTCAAACTTTTCCACAGTTGCGATCCTTCATTTTTGGATTCAGTATTGAAGTAAGCACGCATGAGCCATTATACCTTTTCACAATCAGTGTTGAAGCACAGATTTAGTTTTGATATCATAAGCACAGAATTGAAGTTTCCTATAGATTTAGCTCAATTACATTGGTCAAGTGTATGTACCATAGCTGATAAAGCCGACATTTCTAAAACACGTAATGACTCGATCCTCAAATAAAATCATATTCTTCGATTGCTATATTCAGTAAGTACAGTTGATGTTCCGACCAGCACACCTATAAGAATGGTAGGATGCATACTACTATAGTAATGTGACCCATCCTGCCAAGAGACTTTTTTGCATTGCTATGGTGATAAACCATCATTTGATTAAAACGCATAT
Source organism: Sequoia sempervirens (assembly GCA_007258455.2). Classification (NCBI taxonomy): domain Eukaryota; kingdom Viridiplantae; phylum Streptophyta; class Pinopsida; order Cupressales; family Cupressaceae; genus Sequoia; species Sequoia sempervirens. Next base: position 139,037 of record VDFB02337955.1, read on the forward strand.
TGGAATGTTTCCACTTGGCTTGTTACCATACAACTTTAAAAAAAAAGATTCCAGATAAAATATTTAAATACTTCATAACACAAACAATGCCTGTTCGCAAAGCATTTACAATGCAAATAACCAAGTTACATTGTCTGAACCAAAAAGTAGAACATAATTACAGACAGCATAAAGCTTCTCACAAACCTCTTACATCAAAACAAATCAGGTGTTTTATGTCTCAACTATAAATTTGCTTTCAGACAAGTGCCATTCAAGCTTTCTCCTGCTCATCTTAAACACCATCTTTACCTTCCTACATAATAACTTGCATTTTCATAAGATCCATCCAAAAGCCACTGCAATTTGAGAATCCATAATTTAGATACCAATATTTTATGTCCACAAAATCATAATATTCAAAATGAACAAAGACTTCATAAACTTGTGAACAGAACAAATAACCCTAACACAAAATTAATTTAGCGCACACAAATATTATTTCAATATAACAGATACCATATGAATCACAGGAATTTACAGTTCTAAACCTTAATTTTCAAAAAGTAAAGAAAAACATCTGTGCACCTACTAAGACTAAATCCAGAGCAGCAGCTGTAACTAGAACTTAACATACCACAGATCATGCACAACTAATACCATGTAAAATGTCACTCCTGGTCTTCAAATGTGAAAAAACACAAACCTCAATGAACCAGATTGAAGACTAAAAGGATATCTAGAACCTTGTTAATACCAAATATTCTGTAACCCCCAAACCTGAAGAATAAAATATAAGGGCTTGTGAAGCACTGTACATCCCCGGGTCTCAGAGCTAACACTGAGGAAAAAGAAGACAAATAAGGAAAAGGAAGTTACAACTCTCATTGGGCTATAAATCAACAGCTTTAAGATCCAGATCAGAATAAATAATATCAATCGCTTGCCTTAAATGTATGCACAACACCAGAAAATGCAAATAATGATGTGAAACTTTTGAAGGACTTCATAACTGTCAAATTCAACAAAGAAATTATAAGAGATACCTATTAATTCCAAAACAGAAGCCTGAAAAGATGGAACACAAAACCTTATAGCCTGAAAAATAGAGCACATGTAGAGATATAATGTGTCTTCCAGGGAAGCAAAACATAACCTTCTAGATGCTGGTCCACCGAAGAGATAAAAACAAAATATAATACAAAAATCACTAACAAGAAAGAATGGATTGAACAATGGAAAAGGAAGCTATGACTCTCATTTGGCTATAAATCAACAGCTTTAAGATCCAGATCAGAATAGAAAAAAAAAGCAATCACTTGCCTTAAACTGTATGCACAGCAGCAGAAAATGCAAAAAAATGATGTGCAACTCTTGAAGGACTTCATAACTGTCAAATTCAACAAAGAAATTCTACAAGATCCCTATTAATTTCAAGTCAGAAGCCTGAAAAGATGGAACACAAAACCTTATAGCCTGGAAATAGAGCACAGGTACATATATATTTCCTTCCAGAGAAGCAAAACATAGCCTTCCAGATGCTGGTCCACCAAAGACGTAAAAAAAAAAAAATATAATACAAAAATTGAGCTCCATATACACAATTATTTTGGACAAAAAGCATCAGGAAAACAACTGATCTTATTGAAATCCAGGGTTTTAGAAAAAATACCCAATATCATGAAATGCTAAACCAAGGTTCACAGACAGCTTTCCCAATTTGTAAAACCCTAATTCCCAGATTGATCATACACAACCCTGAAAACTTGTAAAACCCTAACCCCAAATCAGGGAACAGGCAACAATATACGGCAAATAACAAAGTTGGATATGCACACACTTTTAAAACACTGTTAACCTCAAATCCAAAAGTATGTATTTCAGCAAGTTAGTAAATACAATAATCCCAAGAACCATGAAACTTGGACCACAGGACCATGGTATCAATGATGTAGCCAACATGCAAAAAACCCATGGATAAAACAAAAAAATTTAACAATGAACCCCAATCAAAATAAAATGACAAGAAATCCAGTAAAAACTACAAGCAAGTGCTTGAAAAAGAAAGAATTATATAGCACCGAACATAAAAGCAACAGCATGCAATACAGACATCATACACCAAATTCCAGCCCAGAAATTGCAGTATACTCTTAAATTCAATGTAGACCCTGACTATAAGAAAGAGGACACACGTGTTTCAAACCTAAACAAAGGAAGCAAATTCAAACCTGTTAAGATGCAGCTTTTAGAAAAATATAACTTCAACAAAGAAAAGTACAATCTACCCCACACCCAAAAGAGCATATATAGCCCCCCATCTAAAGGAAGGCATCCCCACCATAACAAAAAAAAATTGACCTTTAAAATTCAAATTGCTCTTTCAATACTTCAAAAATTTATAATCCCTAAAACATGGGAAAAGCAAAAAAAGACTGAAATTACAGTCCCGTAACACTAAACACAAAATATGATGCATGCACACATAAAACTACAGACCCTGAGCCTAAAAAGGTAAAAGAAGAAAATACATACTTGGTTAATGAAACGAATTTTAAAAAGATCCGAGTAAAAATGCCTATGGAAAGGCCTTCAATTAGTTAACATAAAAAACTACGGATAAATTTAAATAAAACTGACGCATAGAGTCAATACAGTCACCCCCTAAGAGAAAAACTTGAGCTTTAAAATTCAGATTGGCCTTTTAAAACATATAATCCTTAAAAACTCTAAAAAAGCAACAGAAATCAAGCGCATAGTCCAAAATTCAATGAAAACAACAAATCAATGCCTAATGAAAAAGCTACAATTAAAAAACTTATATATTTCTTGTAGTTAACTAATACACAATAAACCCTAAACATAAAAACTCACATAAGAAACTTCTAAATCACATTGAAGCTTCAAAACTAAGCTGAAAAGTGGATTATTTTAATTTACCTCAAAACAGCAATAGCCTTAGTTGCTGAATGAGAATCAGGTACAGGTATGGGTACATAAATACGGTATGCAAGTATTGTGATATTGCCATCAGGATTCAACAGTGTAGTTTTACAAGTCAAACTCATTGACCCATGTTTCATGAGTATGCAAGTATGACAAAAAAATTGTGGGGCTGTGTACATTTTGGGTGCATCCATACAAAAAACATATAAAAATCATAAATATATACATAAATTAAGTTCAGAATACCACATATCATGTATATGCCAAATAAAACTCCACAAGTATTCCAAATTTGAAATACAATATAATAATTTGATATCAATTTTTCTAACTTAAATATCATGATAGATATTCATTGTTCATAGATACTATGTATAAATAAATATTTATCGACTTAATAAATAAGAAATATTATTTATTTATTTATTTAAATAAAATTTTGAAATCTGAAGAGTAAAAATCATAAAAAAAATATCAATCAAACAAAATAAAAAATGAAGACAAAGCAAAAATAAGAAAGAAATAAAAGATTAAAGAAGGTAAACATGGAACATTATTTTACATTTGATTTCATATGCAGTGAAAACGGAGAAATGAGATAACATTCAGCTCAGACTGCAGGAGTAAATGACACAGAATGCATGCTAAGTAATAAAGTGAAAATTAAAGAAAATGGGAGAGGAATATGTTAAATAAAGGCTACTGGGAATTATTTTGGATTTAAATATTCTCGAAGTTGGAAGCAAAATAAAATTTGATGGTAATTTTAAGTTTTGCTGCAGATGCTATCTCCTTGACTGTTTAGCATGTCACCCTATCAACAGAGAAAACTCCCTTCCTTTCCCTGTTTGTTGTCTAATGTTGCTGAGATTCCATAATGTGCTGGTTGTTTAGTGTTTGGGGTACAGTCATTTAGATTTTCACTGGTCAAAAACTCCAAAAACAATTGCCTTGAAAAAAATCCCCCAACGCTGGAATCAATCTGAAATCAGTTTGGAATCACAACCCCAGAATTGCCCACACCTTGCACCATCTCCACATGATTCCAACTGCTCAAATCCAAACCCTGCCCGATTCAACAAGATGATTTGGATCAGCATCTGATTCTGGTACAACTCTTACCCAGAAATGCCGTATTTTCCAGCCAATTCAGTAACATAGTCTGTAGCTAATAGATGTATAAACTTTCTAAAGTTATAATGCCTAAGCTCAGAAGCTGATGCTTGCACTAGAAACGATAAAGTGCCATAAGAAAATGATTCATGAATTTTCAAACCCCGTAAAACTGGACCAAATGCAAAAAATTGTCCTTGAAGCTATAGAACATCATAAATTCTAGTCACAAAATCAAAGGTGTGTAAGATTACAACTTTAAAACAAATAAACCCTAATCCAATGAAAAAGTAGAACATCATATTTGATGATTGAAAATATAAGAGGGAGGCAATAAAAGAAACCAGAGGTGCTTCAACCAAGCAAGCAAACACTAGATAATTACAGACTCTCAAAACATGTAAACTTCAAGCACAGAACAAGAACCAATTGCCCCTCTTCAACTAATGAACCGCTAGGCCAAAACTTTGATGCTGTCCTTCCAAGCCAACAAAATATAGGCCCAAAAGCAAAGATTTCAGTTAGAGATCGAGAAACATGATAAACCTGTTAACAATCAAATCTTCTTTCCCACTGCTGCTTTACATTTGCTACACAATATTCAAAATTGGTTCAAAACAACCTAAAAATAAGGCAGCATCCTAAGCAGCACTTAGTGGCAATTCATAAAATATTCTTCAAAACCACATGCTCTGCCTCCCACTATCATTTTCACTAATGTATTTTTTTAAAAGAAATCTCAAATATATAAAGCATGCAGGTTCATTTTTATGAGGTCATTTGAGTTTTTCTATTTTTAATATGCACAGGTGGAAATGACAGCAGGAGACAAAGCATGTGGTTTTGAAGAATCTTTTCTTTTATAAATTGCTATTAAAAAGTGTGTGTATTTGTGTGTGCGTCTGTGTGTGTGATGATAGACATGTGTGTGTGTGTGTGTTCCATGGGGTTTCAGACCATGGAGACTGGTTTAAACTTTTAAGGACGGGGGTATGGACCAAAATTTGGGTATTTCTTCCCACAATTCCCTATGTTTTCTCCAACACCAAATCCTTATTATTTCCAACCAAATATTCACTCTTCAGAGAACTAATGGTGAGGTTGGGGAATCCAACTGGTCTAAATGACGAGGGCTCCACAGTTGAAGATTAGGAATATTTATTTTCTTCCCTATTTTTAGAAACTCCTTAGAGCCAATAGCAGAAACTCACAAATATTTATGAAGACTTGATAACATCTAGGTTCATTATATAAGGACAATTGAGTTTGCCTTTTCAATATGCACAAGTGAAAATGACAGCAGGAGACAACATACATGGTTTTGAAGAATCTTTTCTTTTTATGAATTGCCATTAAAAAGTGTGTGCATGGTGGTGTATGTGCACGTGCATCTGTGTCTTTGTGTGATAGACTTGTGTGTGAGAGAGAGAGAGACATATGTATGTTTGTGTGTTCCAAGAGTTTTGGACCATGGAGACAGGTTTCAAGGACGGAGCTATGGACCAAAATTTGGAAATGGCAACTAACAACCAAATATTATATATATAAATACTAATTAAGAATTTAATAATAAATATATTATATTATTATATGTCTTCTCAAGATTCCTATGTTTTCTCCAACACCAAATCTTTATTATTTCCAACCAAATATTCATTCCTCAGAGAACTAATGGTGAAGCTGTGGAATCCAAGTGGTCTAAATGATGAGGACTCCACAGTTGAAGACAGGAATATTTATTTTCTTCTCAATTTTTAGAAATTCCTTTCGGCAGTCGGTAGAAACTTGCAAACATTTATGAAAACTTGACAATATCCAACCACCAGCTCACCCTCACTGCCTCCTCGACTCTCTACTAAGCAAGAGGTGTTTGTGACATATGAATTAAGAAATAATTGATCACCAACTACCTGTAGTTAAACTTAAAGGTGAGAGAGTGTACATTCAAGTAAACAAAAACAATAACAATAGTTTGAATGGTCCACTTTGACTCCAATAACAAGTAAATATTCCTTCTTTTTCCATGGTCAACCATTTATACATGCCATCATGTTGTCTGTTTGTTCAAAGCTTTGACACAAGTCAAAATCTTTATCATGGCATAGAGAAACTTTGGGCAGTGTGGGGACACCTGGCCATCTCGGGTATGTCAGGGAGTTCCCCAAACATCCCCTGAAGGGGGGACACCCCCATCGCTGAAATGAGCACCACCTTCCACTTGACCAAGATGGTATTACCCATTAAACTCTCGAAGAAAGGAAATGTCATGTGGATAAATGTGATTGTTTGCATAGTTCAGATATGGTTAAAAACTTATAACATCCATTCAAGCAAGAAGCCATGCAGATCATTGTGCTCCTGGGATAGAGCTGCTCCTCCTTGGCACAATCTATCTTGGATAGAGCTTAAGCTATCTGCAGGCTTGGACTGGTGGAAGCTAAGACACAGGGTTCGAATTTGAATTCAAGTTCGGCAACATTGAAATTCGGATGAAGTTCGACAAGGGAAAATTTTGAAAAGTAAAAAATTTGGATTAAATTCATCTTAATAAATTTTTTAATTTTTAAAAATATAATTTATTTTTTTAAACTATAAGGTATTTTTTTAAAATATAAGTAATATATATGTACACACTTGTCTTCTTTTTATTTTTATTTTCCCATTCAATTAATAAATTTATTAATGATAAAATACTAGTATGAACACTATAATAAATTTGTATTTATTTAATGACTATAACATGTTACACCATATTATTATATTGATAATATAATGTAGGGTCTTTATCGGTATCTTAAAATCATAATGATCGATTTACTTATGTTGGTCATATTCAATAATAAATGATAAATTAGGTCCTCAATGAACCGTCTAAGTCTCGACCCTAATTTTTTCTGAAGGGCGATGAATACAGCAGCGACAAAATGCAGGTGATTCAGACAGAGAAATTCGACAGCACAGGAAAATGTGGCAGAAATGTGTTCAGGCAATGTGACCAGATTGTTTGACTTCCAGACTGTTTGGCGATTGCTCTTGACCAGACTCTTCGGCGATCAAACCCAGAAATTCGTTGTCTGTGTTCAGAGCGATGTGAACAGACATTTTATAGAGAAATGAAATAGCCTAGAAACCCTTAAAAAATCTATTCGAAAACCCTAAGAAAACTTTTAAAACAATATAATTTAATCAAAAAAACTTATGCCTGTATCGTACGAATTTAAACGAATTTTTTATTAATATTTAAAATTCGACAAAATTCAAATTTCATGGATGAAATTCGCCGAATACTGTGACACAGGGTGGAAGCAGCCAGAGATGCTGAAGTGAACATGATAGTATCTGTCTAGGTGGATTTCTTGGAAACCACCCTAAAGCATTGTTTGAAAATACTTGGTTTCCTCATTGGAAGCAACAACATCACAAGATTGTTCTCCTTGACTTGAATGGTGTTAACTAGCATGGAAAAGCTGAAAGACCAGAGTTTCTTGTCACCTGGAGGTGAAAGCATAGATAATGTCACATATATGGATATCCTTTCATTGGCATGCTTGTCAAATAGTGCTTGTCACTCAACCTTATTAAAAAGCTCATTGCTGCAGTATCTTGGAACACACATTCTGAGATATTATGGAGACACCAAAACACAATGCTGAGTTATTTTCATTATTGTCACAGAATGCTTGATCCAGATCTGTTCTTTGACATCATAGTTGAAAAACTTGCCAAATTGAAAAACACACCAAGCCCAAAAAACTTGACTCGGCAAAAAACACAGCAACTTAAAAAATTGCTCAAATTTCATTAAAAACGCAATTTTTTTGCAAAATTCAATGATAAGATGCATCCAATGACTCAATAAATGAGTGCATAAAAGAAACAAGTTGAGTCTAGTTGTATTTGATTTATTTGAAAGCAAATGGATACAAAATGGCATCCTCATGTGGAATGCGCTGATACTGATAGTCTGAAAAAAAATGAAACTAGCAAATTGTTTTTGTAAAACTGAAAGTAAATACTAGTTACTACATTAATATATTTTACAAATTTACATCTTCCTCTTCCCATGTCTATTGAAAACTAGGGGAGAGGTTGAACTAGACGATATTATAGATGAAGACTTGTAGGCAAACTTGGAACCTTGGACTTGAAGAGTCCCTAGAAAATCAAATGAATTCAATGGGAGTTTGAAGGCAACGCCCCCAATGGGGTCGAGGGGCAGCGCCCCTTGTGGGGATTTGGGGGCAACTCCCCCAATGGGATCAAGGGTCAGCACCCCTAAAGAGGATTTGGGGGCAGCTCCCCCAGCGGGGTCGAGGGGCAACACCCCCAGCGAAGTTGACGGGCAGCGCCCCTCGTGGAGGTCTAGGGGCAACGCCCCCAATGGGGTCAAGGAGCAACGCCCCTCACGGGGTTCGGGGGCAGCGCCCTTGATGCGCTTCACAGTACAGGGTGGGGTCGAAGGGCCGAGCCCCCGCCACCAAGCCCAAAGTAAGACCTCCAAAACCACACAAACCTTCATGGTGTACATCATTTTGGGTAAGTGTTTTTCGTGAAGGAGAGCAACTAATAGACTGAAAAAGTGAAACGAAAATGCCTTTTTACCAGCCACAGGGAGAGACTTTTTTGAGCGGCCAAGTTTTTAGCACAAACTCGCCAAGCTTTGGGCAAGTAATCGCCAAAAACTTGGCGAGTTTTTGTCATTTGCACAGCGAGTATAGGATGGTGAGTAAATGGCGGAAATACTCAGTGTGCAAAAAATCTTGCGAGTTTTTTGCAACTCGCCGAGTTTTCCGCGAGTTTTGCATCTATGTTTGACATAATGTTTAATTTGTCACTTGAATGGTAAAGGAAAACAAAGAGGTAAGCAGCAGGGCAAGGCAGTCATAATACAGTATTAAATTATTCATCCCATATTTACTGGGTATAGCTAAGAGTCTAAGACTGAAAGTTTCATATAAATGCACTTTTCATGAGAAGTGTCTCCTTGAAGACAAAGCACCACAGATAATCCTGGAAGCTAGAAAGCGCTAGCAATTTGTTGGTGGTTCACAAGTCATCTGTTGGTGGCTTGTAAGTCATTACATATTGGTTGATAAAACAAGTCTCCCTCCATTCTGTTTTCTGCATTATTCTGATTGGGTATTTGATATTCAGATATTCTAAGAGGCATAGCATTGAAGGGGAATATTTGTCATTATTTATCTGCATAGTGTTATTTTCTTGGTAAGAATGCATGTTATTAAATGATTTGCCTCATAGCCGATTTTATATAGATATTCTTGTATACACTGCCATACATAAATTTCCTGCAGGTTTTAATAAAGGGAAATGTCCCACCATAATAGACAAGGAACTTAGTCCCACACAGCAAATTTTGGGGATAACAGCTTCTTATATAGAGAAAGGAAAATATTAAGTTTTCAAGAACTCTGAACCATGATCTCAAAAGCACTAAATTGTCCTGGAAACTGTACAACACACATACAACATTGTCAAAACCTGCAAAATACAACAAACACCAAACACAAGTAATGGACCACAAACTCTTAAAAAGTTAAAATCAATAAACCCAAGGCACAAAATTGTCCTTTTACAACTTATAAACCACAAGCCCAAAGAAAATAGCTTGGAAACCATAAAAACTTCGTAGTAATCACAAAATGAATCACATCTAAATTTGCAAAATCCCACAAGTCACAGACACTGGTTCCAACAAAAAGCATCTAATTTTTATGACCTGCACACACTAAATCCAAAAGCAGAAATTTAATTAAACTCTTGAATATGGTAAGCCCTAAACAAAAGCTATGACACAACTTTTACAACCTATAAACTCTAAGCCACACAAAGCAAAACTGTACTAGAAATATGGAATCAAAATAAATCCAAAATAGAAAATATGGATATAATTTCAAACCATATAAATAGTAATCCAAAAAGCAGTGAATTGCAGTGAAAACTATGAAAAACAGAAACCATAATCACAAAACTAAACACCACAAAATTCCAAGAGCTTTACCCCACACATTCCCTAAACACAAGGGTACAATTTAAAAACATGAACCTTAAGCCCAAAAATCAAAATATCACCTTTACAAAGCCTATAAGCCTAAGAAAGTAAACCTTTCCCTGTACATAGACCACATGAAAAATTCTAAACATGATGAAATCATAAAACAATGAACAATTAAAGCTTAAGGGCCAAAATTGCAAAACAATGCCCATATGAAATCTGCAAGCCCAAATAAGAAAAACTTGTCTGGTAAATAAACCACATAAAAATATTACAAATATGAAAAAAATAATACAAAACTTTGGCAGCCTACAGAAATTGACCCTAAATGCAGAAAATCATTAGCATATAAGATTGCAAAAACTCTACAAATCACATAAATCCTAGTTCTATCCAAAAAGCATCAGGTTTTTGACAATTTAAAGAAACCAATGGCAGAAGAAATCACAGCAAAAACATAAATCAATTAAATCCTTAACATAAAAAACAGCAAAAAACCTTTCAAACCCATAAACCTTAAACCCAAAACCACAGGCCTGTCCCTTAAAAACTTATAAACCTAAATCCCAAAAAAGCAAAAAAATTACCCTGGAAACATCAATACAAACATTAAACAAAAAAAGATGACAATAAACAAAACTCTTCAAAATCAGAAACAGGAAATTCGCCCATCAAACCTAACTAGAGAAACATATAAAACTGAAATATAAAATGAATAGCATACATCATCGTAAAATTCTTTCTAATGTTGTTTTAATCAAAAATGCAAATTAACAGAAAATTCAACACAGTGAACAAAGAACACAGAATTTATCCTGGGAAAACCCTCCTCCTCAAGGGAGAAAAACCCAGCCAAAATATCTCTCTTATATATTGAATTTAAAGGAGCAGAAATCTGCTTAAAATCTTGGCCACACACAAGGCCAATATAATACAATAAAGAATCGCACCTCACTTAGATGCAAATACACAATTATATGATCTCTCCTTAATGTCTATCTGCTTTATGCAATAATATGATCTGCTGTAGATGCACGAACTCCTTGATAAGTGCGAATGTCTCTTGAGAATAAAATCGATGATCAAATGAAAGAGCATCTCCTTCCATATATACAAAGTAAGGTGCCTCTTCACAAGCAAGGCGACTCTTCACAAGGGTCGGCCTCATTCAAGAACCAAGGCGACTTTTCATCTTGGGTCAGCCTTTAAAATAATATTTATATATCATTTATTATTTCGATTTTGAGAGAAGGATATCTCCCGCAGCGAAAACATCAACACTCCCTCTTAGCTAGGGAGGTATCCTTCTAGATATCCACGTCATGGAGTCTCTCAACATGACATCCAGAATGGCTACACCCATTTGAGAAAAATTTCATTACGGAGTCTCTCAACGTGCTATCGTCATGGAGTCACTCAACATGACGTCCACCATGGCTACTCCCATGTGTGGAAAGAAACATATGCACAAGAGTCCATCATGGAGTCTCTCAACGTTATGTCGTCATGGAGTCTCTCAACATGACATCCACCATGGCTACTCCCATGTGTGGAAAAACACAAGTACAAAGGGTTCATCACGGAGTCTCTCAACGTGATGTCGTCATGGAGTCTCTCAACATGACGTCCACAATGGCTACTCCCATGTGTGGAAAGAACCACATCTCCATCTCAGAGATGGACATGGGCTTGCACCTCATATTTCTCCGTCTCAAAGAAATATACACTACAAGGGCTTTCACCTCATACTTCTTCGTCACAGAGAAATATACACTAACAAGGGCTTTCACCTCATACTTCTCCGTCACATAGAAATATACACTAACAAGGGCTTTCACCTCATACTTCTCCGTCACAGAGAAACATACATTACAACAGATCTTCATGATGATGTGACTCCCTCTGAAGCTCCAAGTACTTGCATCAACCTCCTGACCTCCTCGTCCAAGGTTGCCTCTGATGGATTGTCAGACTCCCTCTGAATGTTAATTCCTCTTCTTCAAAGAAACATCTCCGTTATGTGCCACCAACTCAGTCCCATGGCAGCAAGCTGTGTCTTCATGTTTGTTCATTTCTTCAGCCTACATGTCTTCCTCACAGGATGCAACAAGCTCTTCCTCCCTATAATTCCTTATGCAATCTCTCATCATCCTTTTGCTCCTTGATCCATTCTCTTTATGTTGGTCAATAGATGTAGTCAAGTGCTTGTCTTGTAGTCTCTTCTCAACTGTTAAATGTAAATGATAGAGTTCCGTGAAATCTCTAAAGCCTCAAATGTATACACCATAGGTACATTTCCAAACTTTACACCAATGCACAAAAGCTCATATGACTTGAAGAATGAACACTATTTTTCAAACCTGAGCATTCCATTAAACTCATATCCCACACGACACAAGAATGAGAGGAGATAACATAGAACCTACACACTGTCTTCAGCAAGAACCAAAACATAACTCCATTACAGCCCGCACAGATCTTCAGAACAATGTCAAGAAACCAAAGTACCATCGCATCCACTCACACCAACAGCAATTCATGATTTTCCATATACAACCACACCACAGTCATATACTTCCAAATTTGTTCTCACAGTGATATCTAAACCCGACTTGCTGCCTTCAGATGCAATTCCTCCTAATATCTCTATATTGTCTTGTTGCTCCAATATTATAACAATATTCTATCACAGCTGAAGCTTCAAATATCGAAATCCTTTAAAGCACCTGAAGCTTAAAAAATCAAATCAAATTCCTCCACACCTGGAAGTGATCTTAAATCTGCAATTGCTTCTGATTAAATTTCCCCTGAACCCGCTATGATACCATGTTTTAATCAGAAATGCAAATTAACAGAAAATTCAACACAGTGAACAAAGAACACAGAATTTATCCTGGGAAAACCCTCCTTCTCGAGGGAGAAAAACCCAACCAAAATATCTCTCTTACATATTGAATTTCAAGGAGCAGAAATCTGCTTACAATCTTGGCCACACAAGGCCAGTATATATAATGCAATAAAGAATCGCACCTCACTTAGATGCAAATACACCATTATATGATCTCTCCTTAATGTTGATCTGCTTTATGCAATAATATGATCTACTGTAGATGCACGAACTCCTTGATAAGTGTGAATGTCTCTTGAGAATAAAATCGATGATCAAATGAATGAGCATCTCCTTCCATATATACAAAGTAAGGTGCCTCTTCACAAGGGTCGGCCTCATTCAAGAACCAAGGCGACTTTTCATCTTGGGTCAGCCTTTAAAATAATATTTATATATCATTTATTATTTTGATTTTGAGAGAAGGATATCTCCCGCAGCTAAAACATCAACGTCTAATACCAATTGGATCAGTTGTATGTTGGTATGCTCAAAATTCAGTTATCATTCATTCCTTTTGTTTTGTAAAGACTTCAAGTGCATCATTTCTAGAGATATTTATTTCATGATCGCTTATACCAAGAGTGGCTTTGTCTTCTAGAGTGTATTGACATATTAAGTTTCTTTTCCACAATGAAGGAATGACAGGCTAGAAATCTATTGTAACACCACATATTTTTGTTGATGGTCTCAGCCGTTAGAATTCTTTTTATACTCACTTTCTATGTATGTTGGTAGTTAGACATAATATGAGATACTAGTTGTTATCCCTCGCTGATTTGTTGTTTGAGTCCCAGAGTACTTTTATGACCAAGTTGTGAGTCAATATAAACTTTTGTCACAACTCAGATTTGTATTGGCACGTGACAAGATTTGACAAGTGCAAAGCATTAGGTATTTGTTTCTTTTGCGCCTTATTTGTACACGTGTAATAAAGCACCCATATAGTTATGAAGCTTCTTGGTTGTGGCATCTTTCCTTGACTTCAGCTTCTTTTTAGAGCTTTTTAGTTGGTTGTGACATCTTGCTTGGCCAGACATCTTTGTCAAACTATTTTCACTTTGACTTCAACCATGCCACATATCCTTTCGCATTAGCATTAGCACAACATCTACATCTTGTATCCTAATCTGTTTTCAAAGTGAAGGAGGTTGTAACTAGGGCAAGATAGTTTATAGTTTCTCCTTCCCTCAATACACAAAGTTAATCTTAAGCTAGGATGTAGGCATATAATCATTTATAATATCCATACGCTTTAGACCTAAGATGTCTATTCCTTTTCCCCAAGTTAGTTCATATCTATTTTCATGCAAATAAAATGTAATTGCAAATGATTCCCGTGTATTTCCACAATCTGGTTCAGGCTAGAGCGAGTCCTGGTTGTCTCCTAGTTATCTTTTTTGTGTGCATGTCTCCTAGTTGCTTTCTTTTAAATTTAACTAGAAGAATCTTTTCCCACCTCTATCTATTCATTATAGTAAGTTGAGGTTGGTTCTATACCCAATTTATAGGAGCTAAAAAGAAGTAGAAGTGTTGTATAATAAGTACTATTTTTCTCGTCATTTCTAGCAAATCTTATGTTAGATATGGGAAATTTTTTGGGCAAGGACAGATTTTAGCAAATATGACAAGTCTATCAAATTTCAACATTGTAACATTACTATGTATGTCACACTTCTCGTGTAAAGAAGATGTTTGCCAGACCCTTAGAGAATCAGAATTCAATGTGATGTGGTCTTCCAAGGTTTGAGAATTTAAGGCAAACATTTTCGAAAGTCCAAAACAATTTCCAAGGGCCTAAATGTTTTTTGGAGATGATCAAGATGGCTTAACAAAGCTACCCAAAGAATTAGAACATACATTACAAAGATAACATCATGTTGAGCCAAAATTTATTTTGACATGTTTGTGCTGACAATAAATCATCCCAAAATCCTGCAAGAACAACATATGTATTATGCATCCTAGACCAAACTCATTCTAAACATGTTTATTTTGGCTTGAATTCGTCTTGAGAATAGATTTTAAACTTGACAAGATAGTCATCAACAAATGAGCATTGAATTCCAACCTAGGTGATCACCCCCAATTCGATAGGGAAAACTTGCCCACTAACCCAAAACACAACTCTAATCTTAAAAACACACCAAAAAAGTGCATTTTTCCCATTTATCTATCTTTAATTATTGTGTTCTGCCCCTGTAAATGTTATTACATCATTTTTCAATGGCCTTTGAATGATCTTCAATGGATTTGACAAAACTACCGACCAAATTTGAAGAGCGGACTTCTTTTTCTTGTTTTATATTTTGACTGATTTTTCTTTCATTTTAACTATTTTTAGAATTCCAATTTTTTGTTACAATGTTCTCTTCTCTTTCAAAGCTAGAATTTAAAAAATAATAATAAGTTGATTTTTGTTCTGCTAGAGTCACAAATTAGAATTTAGGAATATCCTCACAAAACTATTAGATACACAATTCAAGGAGTCACAAGTTAGAAAAGACATTTCCTTCACCTATTTGCATTTGAAGGAGAACAACTCAACACCCACATAAAAAGGGTTTCGTCCTTCAAAAATTCAATTGCAGTCTCATAGATACTAGACTTCTTTTACAAGTGCAATTCTAGTTTAGTACAAAGTTATAAATACCCCCTCTGTGCAATTCATATTGGGATTGGATTGTAGGGATGTGGAGGTCATATTTATCAAGGAGATCACTAATTTTGAGAGGCAAGCAGCAAAAGCATCAAGAACTGTACTAGATGGTGCTATGCTTGAGAATGAATTTATTCATGAGGAAGAATCTTTACCATCCAATTCCAGCTCTCAGGCAATGAGGAGCTTTAGTCAAGAGATAAACGTGTAACGCATTTGATGGATTTGTAAATTTCTATGATAAAATGATAATTCAGTCATCATATGACATGATGATGTGCATTGTACTCCTTTGAACTAAAACCAATAGGAAATATATCTATGAGTTATCTGAAGTTGTTTTTTATGATTTCAAACAATATTTGCACATTATTCAATAAGTCTATTTTATGAAATTATAATTATTTTTAATGTTTCAATGTTTTCCCAAGTTCAAGTCAAAATTTTGGGCTGCCATATTTTACCCAAGTCCAAGCTTTTGGTCCTGTGAAAGATAGGATGAAACAAACCGCCCATGTTAAAATGTGGATTGATTAGAGTGTTGTCGACATTAAGAATTAAGAAACATGGTCAATCCAGTTTTTTATGTCAAAACTTGCACATCTTGGTTAAAGGAAAGCCTGGGTGAATGCAAACATTGATCTCAGATTGAGTTCAGTTGCAGAGGAGAGAGCAAGGATAAGATATCAAAGAATCATAGATGCAAAATAAGGAAGATTGCTATTTGGTCACATGCCATAACCTCATGATCTTATAACCTTACATTTCTTGATAATGGTGGAACAATCCCTCATTTTTTGGAGTTTTCTCAAACAGGTTTTGTCTATATCAAATATGTTGTGTGCATAGACATAGTACCAATTCAGCATATAATTCCCAACAACAGCCATACAACTAGGTAAGATTGTGTTCTTGAATTAGGTATCGTACACAAGAAAAGCCCCTGAAAATCCAAACGAACATAATCCACAGCATTCAAATACTGTAAAAGCAATAAAAAATCCATAAATCATATACAACAATGAAGAAAACTGCTCTGGAACAAATAAAATATTAAAATGCCATAAAATCGCACACGACATAAATTGGCAATGCACAATATTATAAAAATGTACCAAACCACAATACTCTTTACTCCAACCAAAATTATCGTGTTTTCAAAATCTATAGACACTCAGCCTAAAAGCAAAGTTTGGACATTTGAAGCTACCAAAGCACCATATAGATGCTACACACAAAATAACAATTTCACCCTTGGAGGATATAAAAGCATCAGAGAGATCATAAATATAAAATCAGCAGCATACAAGTATTTTAGAAGTGCTCAGCAATCCATAAACCCTAAACCCAGAGACATAAATTCACCATAGAATAAATAAATGAGAGCCACAAAATTCAAACAAATCCATACCACATCGAACATTATCAGAACATTAATTATATATCTAAAGGTGTATTATACTGTAGAGGCCTTTAAAAATCCATGGATCCTGCTCCACATAAAACACCAGAACCCCTATTTACACAATTAGCTGCATACAATACCACAAAAGAACTGAAAAATACATAAAAACAAATCCAAAAAACAGCCAACACTCAAAACAAGTGAGCTCAAAATTGCAGAACCCTCGAACCACACAAAAACGTAGTTGCAACTACATCACTCCATAACCCCAAATACAGAAATACTCCCCTAGAAATACAAGACATCATAAAAATATTAATTATAACCAGCTTACAATACCCCAAAAGCCTTCAAAAGATACCATAAATCAAAAATGCAAATAATTGCAAAACCATTAAAAACCAATAAACGCATGATACCAGACTGAAAATCCACCCCCAAAGCCATAGAAGGTAATAAAAATACCTAATAACAAAATCAACAGGACCCTAAGTAGCAAGATTCCCCAAATTTCCATGAGCCCTAGATGCAAAAACATGAAAATCATAAGATAAGTCATAAAATAAACAGCACACACAACATTGCAAACCCCCAAAAACTATGCAAATCCTAATTTCAAAGAAAAGTATCAGACTTTTAAAACCTACAAACCCTAACATCAGAAGGGATTTTGTTGTTGGAAGCCACAAAATGCCATTAACGTTCTAATTTTAAAAGTAATGGTTAACAACATGCTAAAATCCTGAAAACTCCTTTAATGTTAAACTGGAAAATAGGAAACACATTTTTAAGGCTTCATAAACCCTGACACCAAAATCAGCGGTGCACAAAATTCAGAAAATCCCAGGAACACTAATCTCAAGCAAAAGCATCAGATTTCTTGTAATTCAATACATAAATGCCAAAAAAATCAGAATTGCATGGTTCAGACCAGAAAAATAGAATGCTCTTGCCCATGGCTACGGTAATAGCATATGATACCACAAAAATCCTAATTACACCATTCATTATAGGTAAACATGACAAAGTATCTAACACAAAAAACAAGATAATCTCCCTAAACCCTAGCCCAAAAAAATCAATTGTGCAAATTCAAAAAAAATAACCCATTGCATAAACCTAAAACACAACATTTTTCATTATTCAGACAGAAAAAAATATACCGTTTGTCCTATGCCTGACCCAAAATGATACTATACCCAAAAAATCCTATTTACAGCGTACATGATATCATGCCACTCATCCGCACCTGTAAATCACATAAACCCTGAACCAAAAAGAATCGCCCTAAACCCTATAACACAATAAAACGCACGTGGAATCTAAACAACTCCATATTGTAAACCCCCTACCCCCAAATTCCAAAAACCTAAATCCAAATAACAAGAAAACCACACTAAACCCAAACCACACAACCAACCTCACAAAATCTCTAACTTGAACCAAAAGGATTCCAAAAGCCCTAAAAATCCAAAAAACAGGAAAATCACCCTAAACCCCAACCACACAACCAACCACCCTGAAAACCTAACTTGGACCAAAAGCACCAGATTTTATGAACAATTATTGAAAAAAACAAAAAAAGGTCAACCCCCGCTTTGGTGCCCAATACAAAAACTACCCACAAAATCAACTCCGCACGAATCGCCAAAATCATAAGTACAAAAAGGTAAAACCGCCCAAAAGCACAAAATTTCAAAACGGAAAAGCTACCTATGAATGAAGCTCATCCGACTCGTCCTCCTCCGGCACGGCCTCCATCTCCAACTCGGACTCTTTCAGAGGTTCGATGGGTTGCAGGTCAGCAAGGTTGTAGTCCTTCTCTTCATCAGGGTACCTGATGACAACGACAGGGCAGACGCAGTGGTGAACGCAATAGTCGCTAACGCTGCCAAGCCTGCCCTTTGAGTTCCTCCTAAACGCTCCAAAGCCTCGACTCCCCATAATGACAGCGCTGAGGCCGAGGCGCTCGACCTCCAAGCAGAGGCGCTCCTTCATGTCGTGGTCCTTAACGATATGGATCTTAAACGGAATATGCGCGTCAACCAATGGCTGCGCCAGATCAGCGGCCTTGGTGGAGGTGAAATTGTCGAAGTCGTCTTCAAGCTTCTGCTGCGACTCCTCGTCTGTATTGCTGTCCTCCACCGAGAGGTCGATGGAACCCCAGTCGGCCCCGTACAGGACGCTCGTGGGGCGCACGTGAACCAGAATCACGTTGTCCCCGGGCCGCAGATAATTCGCCACCGCCCATTTCACTGCGAATGCCGACTCGTCACTCAGATCCACCGCTATGCCGATCTTCCTGTGCCCGCCCTGCGCTGCTACCGACGTCGATGACAAAGGCATTTTTTCTTACCGACAAGACAAAATTACAGAGAGTAACTTATGTGTGATGATTTGTCCCCAAAGAGTGTCACGATTTGGAATGATGAGGGAAATGTTAGTGTCGCGCTTCTTCTTGGGTGAGCGGCGCCTCCTGCAGCGTCATCGTCATCACTTGCATTGCTTTTGTGTAAGTAATGCTTTTTCCCTTTTTTTTCCTTTTCAAAAACCCTGCGTGGTCATGGGGTTTATTTATTCGCCCTTGGAAACGTGGAATCGCCGCCAGTTTATTCCATTTGATTCGTTAACGATCATTTCGGTTCTCTTGAAACACCTCCTAGGTCCTTTTTTTTTCTATTATTATTAAAAATAAAAAATATAAACAATCTGTTAGTGGGAAAATAATAATTTAAAATAAAGATTTTTGCCCTTTCAAGTAATACGCATATAATATTTTCATTAATATTTATTTATTTTTATATGTTGAGATTGATTTCCATGAATAATTTTCTCATATCTTTATATATGTTGAGATTGACTTTTATGAATAATTATCTCGTAATTAATTTATTCTACTTTTCAAAAAATTATTAAAAATATCTATATGTATCTTTTACATAGATTTTTTTTAAAGATAGATATTAGTATTACCTATGTGAATGTCTTAAAAAAAAAAAAAAAAAAATTAAATAAATATATCTATGCATTACTTATATTATTTATAAATATATAAAATGTTATTTTTACATATGAGATCTTTTAAAATAAATTAAATAAATATTTTAAATACATCTATTTAAAAAGTGATTTTGTAAAATATTTTAATCTTTTTTGCTCAATAATAGAGATCCTCTCTTATCTATAAAAGAAAAGTGATCTCGGAGGAAACCGGGAAGCGGAGGGTGGCAATGTTGTCTTGTGCACAGGTGAATGCTCACAGCCTGTAAGGCAGCGGTGCATGTCGCCAATGGTCTATGCATGTGCGAGCTTGTTCGGAGTATGTGATTCGTTGTGTCTGTTCACTGGTGGGGTGGGGTTCTTTGATGCGTTCAAGGGTGGGGGGAGGGAGATCTTTTCTTTTTTTTTCTTTTCCTGTTGCGTTTAGTGAGCCAAAGCTTTCACTGGTGTGGGCCTCTCCTTGGTCGGGTGGGTTGTTGGTGTGTGGGTTGGAGTGTGGGGTTTGTTTGTTGTTTGTTGTATTGCATGATCGGTGGAGTGGGGGTTGAAGTGATCGGGATTTGGTGAGTGGTGGTATTTGGCTAGGGTTGTTGGGTGTGGCTCTCATGGCTTTGAATGATGGATTGGACGAGGTGTTGGGGGACGATGCTATGACGGAGGTAGGGAACGGGGTTCCCACTTTCTCCTCGTGTGGCCCTATCTAGGATCGATGCTTTTAAAGTGCAAAAGGTTAATGGTTGTCTGGAAAGGGCTCAAGTGCGCCTGGTGGTGATGATTCAAAGGGAAGCGGTTGCAGAGGATTTAGAATATTACAGCAAGCATGTTTTAATCTACAAGGTTTTTGGGGATGAGGGTCTCTCTTCCTTTCCTTGACCCTTGGATTCGGAGGACATGGAACCCAGAGGGGGATTTTGAGGTTCTGTTAGCTGTGAATAATTTCTTCTTGGTGGATTTTTCATGCATTTCAGATCAAAATAAGGCTTTTGAGGGTGGCTCGTACTTTTATAATCAGGTTGGACCATTCATTAAACCTTGGCATGCGGGCTTTAATTCAGTAAAAGAAATGTCGTCTAAGGTCCCGGTTTGGGTTCCCCTTCATTGGTTGTTGCTTGAATGTTGAAGGAGAGATATACTGTAGTCTACTTCCATGTCATTGGGAAAACCAATTGGCCCCTCTCAATAGACTCTAGAGAAGAGAACTTTTTCCTATGCATGTGTTTGTGTGGAGATTGATTTGAGCCAGCCTTTGCCTGACTCTATTGATCTGATAGTGGGGTCTAGTTCCTGGACTTTGCCGTTAGATTATGAAACCCTGTCGCTTAGATGTCGTTTATGTCGTGAGTATGGTCATCTTCAGAGGAGGTGTCCTCATGCTCCTGGTGCGGGTAACTCAAGCAACATGATGGCTCGATCAAATTCACCATCCGAAAAGGGAAAAGGGCCCATGCAGGGGGTGACTCCGGATAAAGATGGATTTGTGCCTATTAGGCCTAAAAATAAAAGTTGAGGTCAAAAGAGGACTTTTCGGGACTGCTAAGAAGAGGGGATGTTTAACAGGTTTGATGAACTGGATGACTTAGTTCGTGAGGAGGGGATATCTCTTGACATGCATGTGGATGCTCCCCCTTTTACTGCTCATAATCTTGAGCCTATGGTTGTTACATCTTCGGTTCTTGGCCTTGTGGAGGCTCCTGGGGAAGTGAAGGATTCTTTTTGTTCCTTCCCCTAAGGTTGGGCTAGGAGATTCCTATGTGTTGGTTGGTGCTTCTTTGGTCTTTACTGTTGTTGGTGCAGGCCCTGTTGGAGGTTCGAGTTCAGGAGATTTTGGCAAGAGTAAAGCTTTTGCTTCTTCCCTTATTCTGGGTGTGCAACAAAAGCCTCTGAAAAAGAGTGCTCCTAATAAGTCTTAGAAGGTGGGTAGGAAGAAGGATCAGGAGAAAGTTAAGTTGGCTGGTGAGACGTTGGTTGAATTTGGGTCGGTGAAGACATTGGATGCCCACCTCTTTTACCCTTCGTGATGATTGTGTTGTCATGGAATGTGAGGGGTATGAATAGCACCCCTAGACAAAAGGTTATTCGGGACTTGGTTCAAGCTTATTCTCCAAACTTGGTTTTCCTCTAGGGGACGAAGTTATCTGTGGATAGTATGATGCAAAGTGCATCTAAGATTTGGAATAGAGATTTATGTCAGTGTGTGGGTGCGCAGGGGAGCTCTAGAGGTCTTGCTTGCTTTTGGGATCCTCGGTGAATCTCTCTTGTTTGGTGGTTCTCTAGTAGATTCTCCATTTCTCTTGTTGCAATTAGTTTGGAGACGGGGGAAAGAGTTTTTATTTCCAACATTTATGCTCTGACGGATGTCCCTGGTAAGAATCTCTTGTGGTCTCATATCAATTTTTTGAGATCGTTGGATCCCTTCCTTCCCTAGATTATGGCAGGTGACTTCAATGTAATTGCCTCTCTCGAGGAGAAAGGGGGGGAAGTGCCTCATTTGGACCCCTCCTCTGATCTTCTTAGGGAGAATTTGGCTCAACTTTGACTTGTGGATATCAAACCTTTGAACAACATGTTTACTTGGAATAATAGGAGTCTTGGAGATGAAGCCATTGTTGAAAGATTAGACAAGCTTCTTGTTTCTAGTTTTTGGGTTGGCGACAAGTGGTTGTCAAGCTTTGAAATTTTAGATTGGCGAGGATCATACCATTGGTCAATTAAATTATCTACCCGTCTAGCTGGTGGTTCTAGGAAACAAACTTTTAGATTTCAACTTATGTGGCTCAAGGAGGAGAGTCTTCTTGACCTAGTTTCTAGATGGTGGACCGAAGGACAACCTGCTTTTGGTACGGTGATATACTCCTTTGTGAAGAGGCTTCAATATGTGAAGTATAAATTAAAACATTGGAATAAGTATCAGTTTAGCAATGTGTTTCAAAAGAAAAGGGTTGCTCAGGAGCGCTTGGATTCTATTACCAGGCAGGTTTGGGATTAGGGTCTTGATGCGGATTTGAGCAAGTTAGAGGATAGTGTGGTTAAAGACCTAGAGGAATGGGAGCTTCGTGAGGAATTTTTTTGGAAACAAAAGGCTCGTGTTGACTAGCTTCAGAAAGGGGATAGGAATACTTCTTTCTTCCATAACTTAGTGAAGTCTCGCATACAAGGTAACATTATCTCTTCTCTTCGCTCTCCTGAGGGTTTTGTTCTTTCTTCCTCTTTGGAGATTTCTAAGGAAGCAGTCCACTTTTTCTCTGATCTCTTTTTTGAAGATACCCCACCTACAAGTGAGGAAGAAGCTTCTATCTTGGATTGTATTCCACCTCTAGTGACTACGGATATCAATGCCTCTCTTCTTAAGCCCATTTCTTTGAAGGAGTTGGAGGATGTGGTGTTTCAGTTGAAAAAAGGAAAGGCTCCTAGTCTAGATGGGTTTCCAACAAAGTTTTTTTAGGAATTTTGGGAAGTGATCAACCTTGATCTATTGGAGGTTGTGCAGGAGTCTTTAAGGAATAAGCAAATTTTGAGGGCCATGAATGCCATGTTTCTTGCTCTTATCCCAAAACACGAGGGTGTTGATTCTCTAGATCTTTTTCAACCAATTGCTTTGTGTAATGTAGTGTATAAAATCATTACAAAGCTAATTGTTGAGTGTCCAAAGCCATGGCTGGATAAGTTGATCTTGGAGGAACAAGGGGGCTTTGTTGTGGGTAGACAAATTTTGGATGGAGTAGTTATTGCGGTTGAGACTATTCATTCCATGGCCTCTTCGAAGGAAAAGGTTATGTTTATAAACTTGGGCATGGCTAAGGCTTATGACAAAGTTAAATGGGGTTTTTTGAACAAAATTCTAGGAGCCTTTGGGTTCAGTAGTTATTTTTTGATTGGGTCATGAGCCGTGTGATGACGTCCTCCTTTTCCGTTCTCAGAAATGGGGAGTCCTCTGATCTGTTTGGTGCTTCTAGAGGTCTTCGACAGGGGGATCCCTTATCCACATATTTGTTTATCTTGATGGTTGAAGGCTTGGGGAGGTTCATTAAGTCTTGGGTTACGGATGGGCTCATTCAAGGATGGAAATGGAGCAACTCTCTCCCTCCTCAAACCCATCTTTAGTTTGTGGATGATTCGGCTTTGATGGGTGTTGCTAAGGTAGCTAAAGCAGTTGCTTTTCGATAGACTTCAAATTGTTACTTGGTTGCCTCAGGTCAAAGCATTAATGAAAGTAAGTCTTGCATTTATTTCTTTAATACCCCCGTGTTTATCCAACAGTGTATTGCCTGGATCTTAAGGTTTCAGGTGGGGAAGCTTCCCTTTATGTATCTTAGTATCCCTTTGGATGCACGCCCACTTCCCTGGCATTTTTGGCAAGATGTGATTGATAAATTTTGGGGGTTGGTTTGTCATTGAACCTATAGATGGTTTTCTACGACTGGTAGAGTCACTTTGTTGAAGTATGTGGCACAGGCCCTACCTATTTATAGATACTTTGTGATGACTGCTCCCTCAAGCTTCATCATAAAGTTTGAGGGGCTCTATAGGCAATCTCTTTGGTCGGGTACTCTCCTTTCGAGGAAGTGGAGCTTAATTAAGTGGGAAGTTGTTTGTCGGCCAAAGTAGGATGGTGGTCTGGGATTGTGCAAGGCGGATTGGAATGGGAAAGCTTTGGATGCTAAGCTATACTGGAGATGGTGTTCACACCAACATTAGTCTTGGGCTAATATCCTTACCTTCAAGTACCTTGGGGAGGTGGATGGCGCCGAGGTTCCTCGATTTAGTCTTTTGGGGAAAAGCTCTATGATCTAGGATACTCTTAAGAGTGGAGCCATGTTGGTTAAGCAAGGCCTGTTTTGGATCTACAATAGACGTTCTAATGCTCTTTATTGGCATGACTCATGGGATGGCTTCCCGCCTATCCTCTCCTCACATCCTCACTTGGGGGATTTATGTAGGATTTTTGTTCAGGCAGGTTGAAGCAGAGTGATGGATTTTAAAGCCCCTCGAGCTTTGGGGAAAACTATTGTTTACCAATGGAAGGATATGCAAGAGTGGCCCCTAGGTGGATCTTTGGAGGATAGGAGGGATTTGGCCTCCATTTTGGCTAATAGAGTCTATTGTTCTCTGCCGAATCGGGATGTGCTAGCTTAAGGTCTGGATCTTAAAGGGAAGTACACTGTTGCTTCAGGGTATTGTGTTTTGGACAGACAGGCCTTAGGTAATGCTGAGGTTCCTTGGTGGAAAAACATTTGGAATAAATTCTCTTAGACAAAATGCAATTTCTTTTCTTGGCTAGTGGTGTATGGCAGGTGCTTTACTTTGGACAACCTTTGTAAGCGAGGCTTCCAAGGTCCCTCATTATGTTTCCTATGTCTAAAAGAGGTTGAGACTGTTTCTCATCTTTTCTTTCAGTGTGCCTTTGTTAGGACTATTTGGCATTTTTGGTGGGGGGCCTGGAATTTGTAGTGCAAGCATCCTTCTTCTCTTGATGAGTTTTGGCGGAACATTGGGCCCACTCTAGCAAAGACTTCGTTTCTACACACAGCGTGGCCTATTGGTCCTAGTCTGATTATTTGGCACATTTGGTTGGAGTGCAACCGCAAGATCTTTCTGGATAAGAACTTATTGGTGGGTCAAGTTTGGGCTTGCATTCTTGGGGCTTTGTAGGAGACTTTGTATGCTAAATGTGATATGTCAGTCCTGGTGGATCCTAGAGATGTTGGAGTGATTCGTAATCTAGGGATTTCTGTTGGTGGTACTAGAAGGCCCAAGATTGGGTGGAGCAGGTGTTCTAGAGGGAAGGTCTTTAGGGGAGGGCATTGGATGCTTCCTCCCTCCGAAGTCTTGAAAATCAACACTGATTGGTCTATAAGGGGTAATCCTGGGCATGCTGGCATTGGTGGGGTGGGCAAATATACCTTCGGGGTGGTTGTGTTCTTCTTTTCGGAGCATAGGGGGTAGCACTAAAATAACCTTATGGAGGCCTTCACAATTCTTTTGGATTTGAAGAGGGCATATGCCCTCAGTTGGAAAAGGATTATCTGCAAGTCAGATTCTCAAGTGGTGGTAGACTTGATAAATAGACGATGGTTTGATGATGTTAGTTGGTAGCTTGTAGTGGTGGCTAAGCAAATCACCAATCGTGGAGAATTACTGGATTTTATCACCTTCTCTCATATCCCTCAGGAATGGAATAAGGTGGTTGATGGGTTGGCCAAATGGGATTTTGAGAAGAATGGGACTTGGTTGGTGGATGATTGGGACAGTTTACCAGAGGCTCTTGCCCAAGATTTGGAGGGTTAGGTTACACAAGATATGAGATGTTGCATGAATGCTTCTTGATTTCTTGTAAGATGTTCCTTGGCCCTTTTGGGTTTCTTCCCGCTTTATGCTTTGGATTGCTCTAGTTGATTAATAAAGTTTTTACCCTCTTTTATTAAAAAAAAAAAGGAAAAGTGATCTTGTAAAATATTTAACTTTATAAATTATATAAATTATTTTTTTAATATAATTGGCTAAAAAGTTTTGTGAGTTATAGGAAAAATGAAAATGCACTATTATTTTTCCTAATTTTAGAAAGTGAAATTATAAGTAAATTAAGTTAGAAAGTAAGTAAATTAAATAATAATTATTATTATAAATTTAAATTTATATATTATTTTTATTAGTGGAAAAGGTTTTGAAGGGCCCCGAGATCCTTTACACAAAAAATAGGCTGCTAAAAAAAAGGTAGGGAAAACAAGCAGCCCCGAGCCAAAAATGCTACTAGAAAGAAAAAGCATTACAAGTCCATTAGCAAACCATCAACAAAAAAGCAGAAAAAATAAGAAATTACTGCAAATTCTTCAAGATCCTCGCTGCCTCCAAGTCCCTGGAAATAACCTTCTCATGCATCTCGACAACTTCTACCATTCACAAGCTGGTATCACAACATTTTTATTTGTCTTGCTCCTAGTTCGACTGCAAGGGCCTGCATCCATACCCTTATCCAGACCCTCCTTCAACTCATCATCCTCCACTTCATCCACTTATTTCCCCTTAATCAATAAGTCCCCCATTCATTTGTGTGCCTTCTCATTCAACACAGACAACACATGCACACTAATATGTAGAGAAGTTTGGCTAACATGCACCAAAGTACTCAAGTCGTCATGAATCTTACTAATCTTCTCCTCAAGAGAAGTTAACCTGGATTCCTGATCTCTTCCCAATTTTGAAGCATCATCGGCCATCCTATTAAGGACTACATTCATATTCTTGATCTTATTATAAACAGTCATCTCCATTTTTCTATTGTTAATAGTACCTATAATAATATTAGCCATCAAGTTTAACTTGATATTTATCAGTTTCACTTCATGAAGGAGCCATTTGAATAGTTTAAAAAGATTCCCAATCCCATCCTTCGTCATCCTAATGACAACATTAAAATCAACCTTCTCTCAATTAATAGACTCATCATGTAAGTTGACTGACCGCTCAAGCTGAACCTCCTGGAGAATATCATCTTAAGAAAACAATTTAGCTTTGTCTTTACCAACAGAACCAAGATCTTTTTCAACAACAGTAGGGGAATCATCTAAGTCCACCAAGATATTTCTTGCCCTGTTCACATGAGTAGCCACATCAGGATCCACCAACTTCTCGAGATTCCCTTCCTTTGTTATAGTAACACCTTGGACCTTCTCCTTGCCATCCTGATCCTTATCCAAGCCAAATTTTAGGTTTTTCCTCCCCATAGAGCTCTTACCCTTAACCCATTTCACACCTTCCATTGTCATAATTTTCCTTTTAACTTTTGGAAGAAGAGACGACTCCTCCTTTTTGGAACTCTTGGCCACTTTCTTTCCAGAGGAAGTTGTTATAGGCAGAACATCTTGAGCCTTCTTACCTTTATTCTTGGAAGCAACCGAAGGAGTCTCCTGAATAATCTGTGTGTGAGCCACCCAACCAAGAGGGTAGAGAATCCTTCTTATCCCATTTCCTAGGCATTTGTTCAAACTCCTCTTGGGAAAAAGAGTACACTTCTATATAACCTAACCCTTCATCCACTCTAACCTTACCTTCAGAGTCATTTCTAGTTTCATAACCTGAGGGGACATCCTTAACCTTACGAGCTCTACCCATTTTAGGAACTTCGAGCATATAAGAAGATTTGGCATATTCTATTATCAACAAAATTAAACCCTCATAAAGAAAAGGATTGTTAGGGTTCTTTTCTAAATTCCATGATCCCATTTCCCAATGAAAGGAGCAAATAATATGGGAATGAAACCAACTTGTTATGCCTAAAGTGATTAAGAAGTATAAAATGAAAACCATAGAGAGCAAAAAATATACCATCAAGAGTGAATTACCTCATTACTGCGATGACCACATCCCCTAAATGGGCTTGATGAAGTATTTGTCATATTCGCCACAAGCCAATTTCTTTAGACTCTCCCTCTCCTTACCTTTAAAGAAAATTGTATAAGAGTGAATTTGCACCCCACATGCAAATTCCATTTTTTCCTTTACCCACCTTAAAAAAACCAAGTTTGGAGGCTTAATTCCACCTAAGCTCATTGTTTGCATCCCACTTGGTGCCTGTTTTGAGCGTCAATGGAGGTGTTTCTGTCAAGGAAGCCCGCGTAGCGCGCAGACATCCGCACGGCGTGCTTACATCCCTGGCATATTCCTATGGCTGAACCTACAGAGGTATTACTCTTCTCATTGGAGGTAAAGTTGTAACGCCCCCCTTCAGCCGACCGACCCGAATATGGTCATTTTCTTCCACTCTTTCTTCAAATTCATCCCTTCAACATTCAATCCAACTCTTCACCACTTCAAGATTCCATTCTTGCACTCTCACATTCACTTTCAAACTCACTTTCACTCACTCCAAGCATTCAAGCATTCCATTGCAGCTAAAGCCACACTCCATCACTTCGGTAGAACAAGTTTGGGACCACACCATTGCAGCAGAGGCTCAAGTACTCTCATTTTCTCCCCCAAGCAGCCTTGAGTGCTCTTGGTGGAGGTGGTAAGCTTCCCTCTCCTCTCCTCTATCACTTGGTTGAGTAGCATAACACTGTTTTGTAGTGCTTCTTTGTTCTTTACTTTATTATTTCCTTTATCTCCTTTCCTTGGTTGTTCATGGAGGTGGAAACACCTAAACGAGTGTCTGACTGAGGCAAGCCCCTATACGGTCACCCAACATTTTCCCTTTCTTGTTGTGTGTAGGAGTATGTGCTCTTCAAGGGATTAGCTGGCAAATGAATTCCTTGGTGAGATCCTCCTTATTCTCTTTACTCTTGCATATTTGCTTTATAATAGTATAGAGTACTTCATTTATTTAATCACATCATTTTATCCCTTTAGTTAGTCTGTTGGGTCGTTAGCTTGTTTTACTGGTTTGACCTCATCTCCACTGTTGTTTGGTTGTACAGACAACAACACACTTTTGAGACGCCAGTGCATCGCGCTGACGTCTAGAGACTGTGCTTCTGTCCTTGGATAGGGAGCTTTATGAGACATAGTGTTAGATCTAGAAACCGACTCGCCTAGCCTCTCCCTGTGTTTCAGGTCTGCAAAGTAACTGAGTGGCCTCACGGTCCTCGTTACTTTCACCTTGCATTCCCTCACATTACACTTAGCTGAGGTAAGTTAGGGCAGCCTCTTGCATCTTGACCCTCCGTGACCTGGGGTCTTGCATGCGATGGTCCCCATCTCTTACATTTTTGGTAAACCCGACGTGAACCAACATTTGTTCACCCGTTGGTGTTGAAGCTTCCCTTAGGTACTCTATGACTGTTGTGCTCTTGAGTGTTGTGAAGGTTTATGAGCATCACAACCCAATCCACAACTTCTAGGTATATTGTTAGGAGAAGTCTATGACACCTCCCGATGGATAGGACGAAGGTCTCGATTGGTCTCTCTACGAGTCTCTTCTCAGCTCCCGCCATTAGTTTGGTTGCGCGGAGCAGTTGTCAAGGAACGAGATGGGATTCACTGATGAAATTGATCATGTTCCCACTCCTCCTGTGTCTCCCACGCCATCATCGGTGGACAAGTATGAGGCAGTTCAAATACCTGCAGAATACATTGCCGCTCTTTCTAGGGGATTAGGCAACTTAGAAAACCACTTGGAAAGAAACTTGAATATGGCTAGAGCCACTCAGGTTGTCAGTGAATTAAGGCATATGATGAGTAAAGATCGAACAAGCATTGAACTTCTGACTAGCCTCCTTGGTCTCGCCGAAGCATGTGTTCCTTCAAACAACCCTAGCTTCGCACAAGGGGTCACTTTCAAAGAGTGTGAAGGACAATTAGGAGTATCAATGCCTCCCACATTCGTCTATATGGCCGACGCGGTCCCTTTTATCAATATCCCTTCCATCTTTGAACAACCTGAAACTATTAAGGTTAACAGAGTCCCATTAGGATTTAGCTTCACCCCTCCTATCACCTCTAATGGTGGAGGCTTCAATGGGATGAGTGGTGGGGGATTTAGTAGTGGTGGTGGATTCAGTAGCAGAGGCAGTGCCGGTGGAGGTCACGATGGTGGTTTTGGCAGAGGCCCTACTGGTGGTAGTGGCTCTGGTGGTGGTTCTGGCGGAGGTCACACTAGTGGTGGCTCTGGAGGAGGCCCTGGCGATGGTTCTAAAAGAGGTCCCTCTGGCCCTCTATCTTCTAATGACCCTATTCTGAACACTCTTCTTTAGAATATGAGTAAGATGCAGAGCTAGTTGGCGAGTCTTTCCCAAGCTCTGTCCAGCCTATCTTCCAACCCTTCTTCCAACATAGCCCATTGTCGGTTTCCATCCTGAACACTCCTTTCCCTCAAGGAATGGAGATCCCTAAATTTGAGAAGTATGGTGGTAAGGGAGATCTGCAGACACATGTGTCTACCTTTGACGCCCTGTGCACCGACTTCTTCCATCATGATGCACAGATGGCTAAGTTGTTTCCTTGATCCCTCAAGGACACAATGCTCAAGTGGTACTGTTCCTTGCCTGACAACTCTATTTTCTCATTTGATCAACTCATAAACTAATTCCTTAGGCAGTTCCAAGCAAACATCAGGCCTAAGATGACCTTTTCAAATCTCATCCAATGTAAACAAGGGGATAATGAAAAAATCACTGACTTCATAGCGCGTTACCAAGCGCTCATTTCACAAATCTCATGTCAACTGCCCAATTTTGACTTGCAAAAGGTATTCATAGGAAACTTACAAAGGCCTTGGCAAGAGAATTTTTCCCTTATGAAATACCCTTTTTCCGCGCACTTGTGTGCAGCCTTACAAGAGTACCAACAGACGATTATTCAATTCGGGGGATCCTCCTCATGCTCTCGTTATGAGGGGAAGTCTATCATATCAATCTCTGGGAAAGGTAAAGCCGTTGCGAATGTAGTAGCCACTGCTGATGACAATGACCTCAAACGCAACTAGAAATTCACAAAGTTATTTGAATCTTATACTTCTATCTTACAGAAACTGTTGAAGGATAAGATCATAACTTTGCCGACCCCTAGGCATGTTAAAGAACCCTACCCTAATTGGTATGATGGGAGCACTTATTGTCAGTACCATCGTGTTAATGGACATGATACTGAATGTTGTATGCGGTTGCGTCATGAAATACAAGACCGCATCGAGGACAGTACCATTCGTCTTGATGGGAATAAACATAATGCTAACAAATTGGTGGTGAAAGCTAATAGTGAACTGTAGATAGACACAAAACCATTTTTGTCACACTTTGCTAACATGATTATTGATCCCATTGATTTTATTACCCAACCCGAGGCTTATGTCAATATGGTCACGGTAACTTCCACTGCTCCGCTAGCACCCGATTCACCGGACATTACATTTACATCATAGGATTTACCCTTAAACAACAAACCTTCACCTCTCTACATTCTCGCTCGTGTCAATGGTAACATTATGACAGGAGTCTTGATAGATCTCGCGAGTCGTGTGAATGTTATCACCAAGGAGACATTAGTATTGAATTCATTACAAAAGGAAAAATATGAAGAAACAAAATCTACCATCTGTACACACGATGGTATGTGCGTTAAGCCTTATGGCTCGATCACTTTGTCCATCCTAGTTGGACCTAGGGTTGTCGACATAGTCTTCGATGTTATCCCGAAGTCGGATCTATTCAGGTTGAAGATAGGCATACCCTGGCTCGCCTCCATGAACGAAATCGCCTCCGTTATTCACAAGTGTTTAAAGTTCTCCCATGAGGGTGTCATGCATGTAGTGCATGACACTGGATACCAGCCTTTGGTGTCCCGTGGTGGAAACTCATTGGATCACTTTTGGCCCTCCTCGATCGGTCCGCTTCCTCCAAGAACGAACCTACTTTACAAGAACTATGTGAAGTATAAAATTGGGGGCAAAGGGGAGCCAAAGCTGACCCTACCTATGACAAAACAATCGGTCGCCTCCTATTCCCGAGAAGAGAAGGAGAAGCCCACATCGACTACTCTCCCTTCCCTAAAAGGGAAAGAGAAGTCCATCCTGACTCCCTCTCTTTCCTGTAAAGGTAAAGAGAAGGCTACCTCCTCCTGGTATGCCCCGTCCTCTCCCCCTTCTTGGGAAGAGTATTGGATGAGTCAGCTTGGTGGCTACCCACTAATTCTGATGATTCCTCCTTGGCGTAGGCCCAAGCTCAGGATTGTGGACCTCCCTAATGAATACCTCGTTCCGTGGTATTATTTATACGACAGAAAGAAAGGTTCTCATAGAGAGTTTGATCTGAAACCTCCTCCCACTCCTACTCCTAAGGCAGTGAGCAGAAAGAGGCCTATTGTCGAGGCTCTCGAGTTGACTCCTCTTGTTTCTCTTGCTCCCGTGTAAGAACCTATCCCTCCACCAGAAACGGCCATGGTGGACATTCCTATGGTTGAGTAGGACTCTTCTGTCCCTTTGCAACCTTTGGCACCTAACTCCAAGAGCCAAAGAAACCACCTTGTGCGTGAGTGCAAGCGTTGGTGAAAGGCCCTCTTAGCTGAGCAGGCGGCCTTGCAAAGGAAGGAGGAAGAAACGACCTCCCCTGCTTAAGGGCCTCCTGCAGCGTCTTCTTCCTCCCTTCCTCCTCCTTCTCTCTAGTCTGCTCTTGTACTGCTCCCAGCCTCTGTTGCAAGTACAAATGCACCTAACACTAAATGGGTATAGGTGTTCATCACTCCTTTGGCAGAGCCACCTTTGTTGATGTTTGTTCTAGATATCCAGCCTTTCCCAAAGATCGTGGATATGGTTAATACTTCAGTCATATCCGTTGCAGTTCTTTCCTCCTCTTCCTCCGCACCTCTAGCCTCATCTATGGGGAGCTAGTCTCCTCTGGTGAAGAAAGAAGTGAAGAGTGGTCCTTCTAGCAACGAAGGATGTAAGAGGAGCCCACCTTCTTCACAAGGTGGTCCTGTGATGACTTGTTTTGTCCTAGTGACCAAATCAGTCATGGCTTCCCCTGAGTTTGTCACCGCTCCTGAGTTACTCAGTGAGCCTAGCGGTGAATCTCAAGCTCAACTTGCCCCACCCGTTGAAGCTAGACATGGCGCCCCTATGGGGTGCATGTTTAATTTCGTGGATGAAGTTTCGGCCTTGTTAGTGATCTTCACAAAATCATTGACCTTGACTCCATAAGAGCTCGATGGAGAGGACCTTGAGGGGCCCTCTTCCTTGGCCCTTGTTGTAGGAAGGTCGGATGCTCCTCCTCTTAACATCCCACCATTGCAAGCTCATCCTCCTTTCCTTTATGAGGATTTAGATTGGGAAGCGGACGACCTCTTGGTTGATCAATGTTAGGAGGAGGCCCCTTTCTTCATCTTGTGTGTGTGTGTGTTATGTGATGTATTCCCCCGTACCTGTGCTATGTGTGCTTGGATGACCCTTGTCACCCCCATTGGTGCTTGGATACAGGCGTGATTTTTGTGTCATAAACCTTCTTCTATTTGTATCATCATTCTTCCATGTTTGTGCTTGATTTTTGGTAAATTGGGGATGATGAAAAGCGTTGGGAGTATTTAGGCTTCCCTCCCATGTTGACCCAATTTTTTGTTTTTACTTTGTTTTCTGTGCATTCTTTTTTATCTGGTTAGGGATTGATGATCGTTCGCCTCGCATTGCGGTTACCTATTATTATGAGCTCAGATAGATTTGACCCCACTAAACCAAATTCCCCTATGACCTTTGTTTATATTTTTCTTTCTTTTGTTTTCTCTCTTATTTGCTTGGGTTGTCCCTTTCATGTGTGAGAATGCCTTCTCTTTAACATTTGATTTTTAGGAAACGCATTCGTTGCTAACGAATCTTTTCTTGAAAGTCTCCACAAACTTTTCTTTGGAATCACATTCTCAACTTGGAACCCTAATGGGATGTTTTCCCTTCATCATGAGTTTGTAAAGAAAGGACTTGGAGACCTTCCTCTGAAGTGGGGATGGCTTTGACCTTCCCCGCATGCACGGGCATATCCTTCCTTTCAAATTCCTTGATGAAGTGAACATCTTTCGAAAGGATTCCTTGATGATGGATCACTCTAAGGAAAGAAGAACAACTGCTTTTTAAACTATGTGTCCCTTGAGTGGACCCCTTTTCACTGCAAGTTCCCAAGGGACCCTTCTTTGAAAGTCTTTACCTCAAATGGATTTATTCATGTCTAGCCTGGGGGCAGCCCGACTAGACTTATTCCATTCCCCTCTCCATGTCTAGCTCAGGGGCAACCTGACTATACTTCACCTTTCAAACAATGGGTCCCTTGAGTGGACCCCTCTCCTTTTGAAGGGTTCCCATGGGAGCCCTTTGAAAGACTTACGAATCATCGATGGTTTGCACAACTATTCGCTTACTTGCCTTTATGGCCGCTTCTTGACTCTGCGGTGTCCGCTTCCTTGGGTGTTCTTAATGCTTGATTTTGTGGAGAATACCTTCCCTATGGGAATGAGAGCCTATATGGTGCTTCCTTGGGTATTCTTCATGCTTGAGTTCATGGAGAATACCTTCCCTATGGGATTGAGAGCATGTAGGGCTCTTCCTTTGGGTCTCCTCCATGATAGAGTTTTTGGGGGACACCTTCCTTGTAGGACCGAGCACCTATAAGGTGCTTACTTCATGGGGCTTCCTTCATGCAAGAGATCTTTGGGGTTGCCTCCTTGTAGGTGTGCAGGCTTGTAAGACGCTTTCCAACTTCATAGTTTTGAGCAGCTATGGAGTCCTTTGTTTTTCCTACACCTTCAGGTACGCTAGACTGAGTACTGCTTCCTTGACGGTTCAGGTATATGTTTCTAACCCTACACTCTTCTTAATCTACTTTACCGAGTACCCATCAATGTTCATGCTCGCTAAAGTGGGGGAAAAAGTATAAGAGTGAATTTGCACCCCACATGAAAATTCCCTTTTTTCCTTTACCCACCTTAAAAAACTAAGTTTGAAGGCTTAATTCCACCTAAGCCTGCTACTTGCATCCCCCTTGGTGCCTGTTTTGAGTGTCTGTGGAGGCATTTCTGTCAGGGGCACTCGCACAGCATGCAAACATCCCTGGCAGATTCGTACGGCTGAACCTGCAAAGGTGTTACTTTTCTCATTGGAGGTGAAGTTGTAACACCCCCTTTGGCTAACTAACCCGAATATGGCCGTTTTCTTCCACTCTTTCTTCAAATTCATCCCTTCAACATTCAATCCAACTCTTCACCACTTCAGGCTTCCATTCTTGCACTCTCACATCCACTTTCAAGCTCACTTTCACTCACTCCAAGCATTCAAGCATTCCATTGCAGCTAAATCCACACTCCATCACTTTGGTAGAGCAAGTTTGGGACCACACCATTGCATTAGAGGCTTAAGTATTATCATTTTCTCCCCCAAGCAGCCTTGAGTGCTCTTGGTGGAGGTGGTAAGCTTCCCTCTCCTCTCCTCTATCACTTGGTTGAGTAGCATAACACTGTTTTGTAGTGCTTCTTTTCTCTTTACTTTATTATTTCCTTTATCTCCTTTCCTTGGCTATATGTGGAGGTGGAAACACTTGAATGGAGGGGTCTGACTGAGGCAGGCCCCTATACTGCCACCCAACACTTTCCCTTTCTTGTTGTGTGTAGGAGTATGTGCTCTTCGAGGGATCAGCTGGTGAACGAATTCCTTGGTGAGATCATTTATATTCTCTTTACTCTTTCATATTTGCTTTATAATATTAGAGAGTACTTCATTTATTTAATCACATCATTCTATCCCTTTAGTTAGTCCGCTAGGCCGTGTTGTGACTTATTTCACACATCCCCCCACTGCAAATGGGGACCCTCGGTGGTTTGCTCTTATGGTTTAGCTTTGAGTGGCAAATTTATAAGCTTTGTTGCTCTGTGAGTTTCATGTCAAAGTCTAGAGTCATTACCTGAACCAAGTTGAGAATTTGAGCCTAAAATTGAACATGAACGTCATAAAAGTGCTTAGAAGACCCGGTAGACGAGGATCGCCTGTGCTTTCGCTCAATTCTGACACTTCCTATTTTTTAGGGATTCTGCTTTTTGTTTTTTTCTATTTTTAGTAAGTTTCTATTTTTAGAAAGTGTTAGGTCTTACTGGCAGTGGAGTCAAAATTTTCCATTCTTAGAATCTAAAAGCAGGCAAAAATAAAGCAAAAATCTTAAAAATTTGGAAAAATCATGAGAAAAGCAAGGAAAAGCGCATGCAAAAATATGGAAAATCAATTGAAAATCGCACCTTCAAGGAAGAAAAATCAAGTAAAAAGCAAAGAGATTATGGTGAAATTCACCTAAGTCTGAAGAAGTGCGCCCCATGAAGAAATCTAGTTGAATCATGGAAAAATCCATTTGAAATTCATCAAAATGAAATCCACTTGGGAAATCCAATTAAAATTCATCCGTTTGAAAAGACTTGTTAAAATTCTCTCCAAGTTCAAAAGTAAATCCAGTTGGATGATTCAAATTTCCAGTTTGCGAATGTATCTAAAGGTGAAAATTGGCTAAGGCAAATGAAAAATTCGAATTGAGACTTCAAGAATTCCATGATGAAGTCAAAATCCACTTGAAAGGATAAAAATTCTAGTTGAAAGTCGAATTTCCAAGGAGAAAATCAAAAAAATTAGCTAAGGCAAAGAGTTACCTTAGTAAAAGGAGAAAATCCAGTTGCAAAGTGGATAAGTCCACTTAAAGGTAGATTTTTCTAAGGCAAGGAATTTAAAATAACTTAAGTTTTTATTTAAAAACTTATCAAGCAAGCAAGAAAGGGCGCCCTTGAAAAATCAAAAGGAAGATAAGATCGCTTTTTGTGTTTTAAAACAAAGCAACCAATCAGAGAAGAGGTCGATCTAGGCCAATAAGGAAAGTTTTTATTATAAAAGAAGTGCTTGAGAGTTTATTTTTCATTATTCATAGGTCAAATTTTCTCACAGGCAAACTTCTCTCAGCCAAAGGCGTCCTTCTTCTTCTTTTCTTCTTGAGCTGCAAGTTACATTGATTCTAGAGCATAGGGTTGGATATTTTTCTTCTATTTTTAGATTTCTCATGCAACTGCAGAATCATAGCTAGCGAATTTGAAGAAGGAAAAAGGAATTTTTATCTTGGGTTTACAAAAACTTCAGTTTTCAGCTCTAAAAGTCTAGTAAATTGTTTAAAAAATTCTATGAATGTTCTTAAAAAAAGATAAAGGCTGGTAAAATTTCATTTTATTAAAATTTATTCTCCAACCAGCCTAAGCAGTCGAGTTCGAGATTTTTTTAATTAATTTATTTAAATATTCTCTAGCCATAAAATCGCCTTCTTTGCAACTTGTGAAAATTTTCTAACTTCGAGCTTCATATAGGCGCAATGTCTACTTCAAAGAACATAGGAGGTGGAGTTAGAAAGATCCAAGTGAAATAAGTTCTCAGGGAATTCTATCTAGAATCTCAAATTTCATCGGAATGGAAGAAAGTAGCGGATACTAACTTCAAGCAATTCAATGCGATTCAGCACAAGAAAAGGATGTTTGACACTCAGCATGAAATGCCCATGCCTATTGCAACCAACATGGTTAAGTGCGGACTTCACCAAGCAGCAGGATCTCCACTTGTAGTTCAGTGCAGTGAGCTAATAGTTGAGTGTGCCAAAAGATACAATCCACAGACAAGATCCATTAAAGCATCTAATGGGATCACTTTGGCATACTTCACAGAAGATTCAGTCAGAGAGGTGTTTGGTATTCCTCATCGTCACAAAATGTTGAATAGGACCCAAGAGGAATCACAAGCCATGTTTGATCAGGCCAAAGAATCTTGTATGGATATAATTAATTACAACTGGTTAAGGAACCGAAGAGGCATCGTTCTAAGCTACCTAAGAGATTGATTTGCACAGATTTTAAGGAAGAATACAATGACATGATCCACATACTGAACATGATTATGGATACTTCTCAAGGAGCTTTCTTCGAAGTATGGATGTTTTCATATGTAGAGGAGGTTGTATTAGGAATGGAAACAATAAATTGGGCTAAATTAATAAGTGACAACATTGATTTCCAGTTAAGAAACTTGGAGAAGACCAAAACTTTCTACATGAGTTCCTACATAGTCTACATCTTGGCCCAGTTTACCAAGTATAAAGGATTGATTTGCAAAGGGGAGGTTGGACTTCGAAATAACCAGTTCAAAGCACATGATTGTTACCCACAGATGTAGTTGCATTATAAGGACAATTATAAGATAACCAATAACGCCTTCCTCATGTATATCACTTGATTGCTACAAGGAGGAATCCAAAAGAGGTTGTCTAAAGAGGCTATGGTGTTGCTTGATAAATTTGGATCTTAGTTCATCCAATTTCTGACTTTCACATACATAAGAGTTCATGGATTCGTAGATGCTCCGTATAAACTCCCTCAGTATCCAACAAACAAGATTATTATGCTTGAAGTTGCAAGGCAATTGGAACATGTGGATTCCATTCAAGGGGAAAAGAACAAACAAGGAGTGGATTTTCCTATTGTAATTGGGAAAATGCTAGAAGTCTGCCCCTCATTGCAATTAACCAAGACATCAAAATCAGAATTACAATTTTATAAGTTTGGTACTTATAAACCGATGTCAGATTATGATCCATATTTGAGAATTCATGGGAAGAAGTCCCTTTATGCTATGCAGATTGAAGACTATTAGTCTAACTTGGTGGACAAATATGGAGTCAGGAAGAAGATGTGGTCTAGAATTCCAATAGACCTTGTGAAAAAGTGTGACTTATTCCTCGTTCTTGACCAAGTAAAAGAAAATGGAGAATACATGCATCCTCAATTTGAACAAGAAAAGAACAAACCTATCTTGTTGCCCAACTGGACACAACCTGAGTTGACTGATTTGAATGTATTGATGAAAGACATTGTAGCTTATTCTAGGGAATGGGTGGATAATCAGATCAAAAGATTAAGAAAAGAAGGAATCTCCCTTACCTATGCCATGCTGAGCAATGAAGAAAATCAGGGAGAAGTAGTTGGAGAAGGTCCTGATGAACTTCCATGTCCAAGCAAGAGGAAGGCAATGATTCAAGATCTTCAAGAAAAGGAAAAGGAAGTACCTAGTAAAGAGTTGGAAAGTAAGAAGCAAAAGGTGAATGAGATTCCATCATCTTCAAGTACGTTATCAATCAAAATAGTAGAAGAGGCATCCATTGTTGAGATTGAACCAAACCATGAACAAGAGGTTGAATTTCAAGAATTAGAACAACTGGATTTTCCTCAAGAACAAACCTTCACTGAGTGTTTGGAAGGAGGTGATACACTGATGATTGAAGGCATGGGAGATACTGAGATCCTTGAAAACAATGACGAGCTGGGAGATGAAATAATTTCTGCCTTGAAAGGGATTGATGATGATATTCAATTGGAAGATGGGATGGAATTATCCACTATCCAAGATTGGTTGACTGAAAGTTTGATGAGGAAATCTAAACCACTAGATGAAGTTCAACCAATTGAAAGCATGCATGACTTCTTAGAGAGGATTGGAAAAGCTAAAACACCAAAGAAGCCTAAAAAGTACTCTCAGATTATCATAAATGGTACAAGATCTAGGGTTTTACAAGTTGCAGTCCCAATGGTTGACAAGCCTAGAGATTAGATTACTCCTATGGACTATGATGTTACAACATTGGAAATTCGGCCAACCATGATAGATCAAGATTTCCATGAGCTAGAAGACACTTCCAAGGCCATCAAGGAGAAGTTTGACAAAATAGAGGAGAAGAAGGAAAGACTAGAGCTGGGAAAATTGAGATTAATAGAGTTCATTCAACAAATAATAACCCCCTTGCGCCAAGAAGGTGAAGCTTTTATCCCACCATCATCCCTTCCTCTGGAATTCATTGACAATCTTGAGGCTATGAGGATCACAAGCCAGGCAACTAGGAGTTGGATCAACAACATCTCAAAATAGATGGAGCAATTCTTGGAGAAATGTGCTCAGACCTATGATAGATCAACCTTGCTTATGACTGAAATTTGCCAGATTGAAGATAATTGGGAAGACTTCCAATATATAAAAGACGAGGTGATACCTCATTTGAAGGTTTTAAAGGAAGTATCCCTGCAAATATTGATCCAAGAAGGTGTTATTGACAGTGAAGCTTCATATGATTTCAGCAGATGGTATCATTCCTTGTTAGCAAAGAAGATATATGATGGAATGAAAGAAGAGTGTGTTGTTATACATAATTCTCTTGGGAAAATACAGCTTAGAATCCTCACCTCTCTTGAAGGATTAACATGGCAGAAATATCATGATACAAATGGCTTGGATTTGGAAGGATTGAAGAGAAATGTGATGAATATTTACTTCAAGGAAATGTAGATTATCACAGAAAACTAGCTTGATGACATGTCTTCTCTTTTGACCTTTATGGATAGCTTTCGAAAACAAGAAGGTAGATGGGAAAATACTTTCACTCAGTGCCTTGAAACCTTGGACATAATGGGAGTGTAGCTGGATTCTATACCAAACATATCAATGGAGGAACTCGATTTGGTGTTAACAAAGTTTCTTGCATTTGCAACCAGGGAGCAAGCCAAGGGGAATTGCATTTTGGATTCCCACTTGCTTGATTAATTTGCAAGGTGTCATTATTTTCCACACTCCAAATGGATCATCCTACTTGTGCAATGTGTCCATGAGTTATGATTTTTAGGGTTAGGGTTTCTTGGAATAATCTTGGCCATTGATCTCAAATCAATTTGGGTCGTTGCTTTGTAATTGGGGTGCCTATATAAACCCCATTCATTTCATTTATTCAGAGAGACTTGTGAAATTGTTGCTACTAGTGCTATTCAAATAATGATTTGACTCATAGTTGAGCATTTGTTACTTTGAGAGCTTGCATGGTTTCACATTTCTTCAATAAAGTAAATTAGCTTCAACATTTTTTTTTAGATGAATGAAAGATTGATAGTGTTGAAAATAGTGAAATTAGTTCATACCTTTTTCAATTGAATGATTTTCAATTTGATGTGCAAGGTTAGTCTGAACTTTGAAACTGTTTAACTTGAATTCTATTACCTATATGCATTGTTCGAATTGATGGTGGTATTGAGTAATAGGACATCATTTGTAAATCCCATTGAAGATTGCACCATCTTTGTCTAGTTGTAGTCATCGTACTTGGCAAAGCAAAGATTCGTTTGAATTTCAATATCCAACATTTGTCTCTTAAGTTCATAGGAGTAGTTTAGTATAAGTCTAGTTTCTAAACCCTCATCCCTTTTCCTTCTTTTTTTTAAAATCGGAAACCCCCAAAATAAAAGAGCATTCAACGTCAAATCAATTTGAATCCCTACTTTGAGTAATTTTTTGTCAAAGTTCCCTTTGTGAAACCAGCATATCACATCATCCATTGAGCTTGTCCATCCCCCAACTTACGAAACATTGGAATTACCATATGACCTTTCTAGCAATCTTAGCATATGAGGTAGTTTTTCAAGAGAGGATAGAGCATCTTTGGACTCTTTGTTCTAGAGTGTTCGGTGTGTCATAAAACAAGCATCAACAGGCCATTAACTTGTTTTACTGGTTTGACCTCGTCTCCACTGTTGCCTGGCCCTACAGATGACAGTGCACTTTTGAGATGCCAGCGCGCCGCGCTGACGTCCAAAGACCGCGCTTCTGTCCTTAGACAGGGAGATTTTTGAGACATAGTGTTAGACCTAGAAACCGACTTGCCTAGCCTCTTCTTGTGTTTCAGGACTTTAGAGTAACTAAGTGGCCTCATGGTCCTTGTTACTTTCGCCTTGCATTCCCTCACATTACACTTAAATGAGGTAATTTAGGGTAGCCTCTCGCATCTTGAACCTCCATGACCTGGGGCCTTGCACGTGGTGGTCCCCTTGTCTTACAAAAATGTTCAAGATCAATTTTGAAATTGACTTTTCTCTGTAGAATTTTCTG
Source organism: Sequoia sempervirens (assembly GCA_007258455.2). Taxonomy (NCBI): domain Eukaryota; kingdom Viridiplantae; phylum Streptophyta; class Pinopsida; order Cupressales; family Cupressaceae; genus Sequoia; species Sequoia sempervirens. Next base: position 181,432 of record VDFB02337955.1, read on the forward strand.
CCCTCAGAAGATAAACCAGTAATCTCATCAATAAGATCCTTTGGTATACTAAACTCCATTCCAAGGACTCTCAACACTCTGTTACTCTAGCCATTGATAAACGCTTGTGAGATTTGGGAATCAAACCCATGAAGTTTTTGTAAGGGGTCACCCCCTTTCTCCAAGATCTCCCAAACCAACTCATTCACTTTAGTCTCCTCATAGATTGTCAACTCCAGTATACACAAGTTATCCCCCATGGCCGACTGTGCACAGCTAAATGCAGGTGTCTCCCATAAATGAATCGTAGGCAAATGAAAACTCCAAACACATAGAAAGAGGTAGAAACAAGCACCCACAATCTGTGTGTTACTGACAACATAAGGACTAAATGTCATCATTGCCATTACTTTTGAAATATTTCCATAACCTTCACCATCATAATCTGGACATAAGTTGAGCTTCACTTGTCTTTTTAACTTAATAAGGGCATTACAAAGCAATAAGCAAATCACTATAGATCTTAAAATTCCATCTGTCTTATAAAGTTTGATCATATTTGATGAGATTTTGAATTTTAATGGGAATAATGTCATGTGACTCATCGCTTAGGAAGAGAGGACACCCCAATATTAGCATGGCCATCGGCCACCCTATTAGCTTCACGATAAACATGAGAGACATAAAACTCCTTAAATGAGTTTAGTATAGAAATAGAGTCCTCTATGATACTCTCAGTTGACCAAGAAGAAGGTTGAACCCTCTTAAGGCAATTAACAATATTTAAAGAGTCTTCTTCCAACCAAATTCTTTTTAATCCCTTTTCTTGAGCCAGCTTTAGGCAATGATAGGCTACAATAGATAAATTCATATATTGTTATTATTATGAACCGATTTATTCACAATTTTTTTTCCACTAACCTATATTAGGCATGCAACTTTTTTCTCTCATTAACTAAAATTAATAATTATTAATATTAATTTGTCATATAATAATCATGTCAAGTTTCTATTGATATATTAACATTTAGAATATTATGACAATTAATAGATTTATTTTATTATTATTATTCACATAAATTATTTTATACATTATTATTTAACAAAACTATTATATAATGTTATGTTTAAATAATAATTATTTTATTCTTTCTTATAATTATATTATATAATCATTTTATTTTATTTATATTTCATTTAATATAAAATATTTTTAAAATTATTATTTAAATTTATATTATATAATAAATAAATAGTATTTAATGGATAAAAGGGGAATATGTCTGGCATAGGCAAGCTGTTCAGTGTGGGTATGGTAGCCCACTGCCTACAAGGTTGTGGTTGCATGCTTGTGTTCCCCTTTTGCATGTGTGTGGGAGCTTGTGGATCAGGAGTGAAGGCCGAGGTTTTGGCGTGGGGGGAGTAGGGGTTTCCAAGGGGGGTTTAATTTATCTTTTTTTGTGATTGTTTTCTTTTTACTACTATTTTTTGCTTAGTTTAGGGTTGTCCCTTGTTGCTCTAGCTGCATAGGTGGGGCGGTTGTCCTCTTGTGTTTGGTATTGCATATTTCTATGGGCAAGTCAGATTTTTGTCTCATTTCTACCTTGAGGTGGGCAATTTTCTTTTAACATGGCTAACCCTAGTGAGGGTTTTTCGAGGAATGGTGGCTTATGTTTGCAAAAGGTGAATGGGTGCTTGGAAAGATCACAGGATCGGTCGGTGTTGATAATACAACTTAATTCTATGGCTAAGGATGTGGAATACTACAACAACCATGTACTGATCTACAAGTTCATGGGGATGCGGGTGTCACTTCCCTTTCTTGATTCTTGGGTTTACAAGACCTGGAACTTGAAAGGTGATTTTGATATAATATTGGCGGCTAACAATTTCTTCATGGTGGATTTTTCCTGTGTTGTTGACAGAAACCAGGCTTTTGAAGGTGGGTGTTCTACAATCAGGTGGGCCTCTTTATTAAACCTTGGCATGTGGGATTCAACTCTGTCAAGGAGCTCCCTTTTAGGGTTTTGGTTTGGGTGCGTCTCCCTCATTTTCCTCTACAATTTTGGTGAAGTGATATATTGCAGATGATTGCTCTCATGTTCGGTAAGCCTATTGGGCCTTCTCAACAAATATTGACTAAAAGGGTACTTTCCTTTACTTATGTGTGTATTGAAATTGACTTAAATAATTCATTTCCAAATTTGATTGACATGAGCATTGGGGCAACTTCTTAGACCCAACAGTTGGATTATGAGGCATTTCCTTTTCGATATCATTTATGCCATGCATATGGTCACCTTTAGAGGAAGTGTCTCAAAGCTATTAATATTGATGGTATGGCTAATGTTCCATCTCAGTCTGCTTTGAAGATGGGCAAAGGTAAAGCTCCCATGCAGGGGGTGGTGGTAGACAAGGATGGTTTTGTTTCAATTAAGCCTCGTAAAGAAATAGAGGTCAAAAGAGGACTCTCAAAGATAGACAAGAAGAGGAAACTTTTAACAGGTTCGATGCCTTGGAGGACTTGGTTCAGGAGGAAGGTGTTCCCCTTGGCATGTAGGTAATGGATGGCTCTATAGTTGAAAAGCACCTTGAGAATCAGCCAAATGTTATCTCCAACTCGGCTTCGACAGAGGGTCAAATGACATAGATGGATACAGGTCTCCCTCCCTCAGTTCTTGTGCTAAAGATTATTATGGATTTTGCTATCCCTAGTTCTAGACTGATAATTGAGAAAGGTGTTGAAGAGATTGGTAAAATCAAGTCATCTTCTCCTAGTTTGGGCCTGCAACAAAACCCCCCTAAAATAGGGTCCTTGAAAAGCCTCTTAAAGTAGGTGGAAAGAAGGATCAGGCAAATGTAAAGTTAATTAGTGATGCATCAGTGGAGTTTGGTTCTGTTAGGACTATTGATTCTCACTTCTCCCAACATTAGCAATGATTATTGTAGTGTAGGAAAATGCATACCCTTGCATTTTGTTATCATGGAATCTAGCAGCGCTCAATCCACGGATAAACCCCCTACGAAACTTGTCTGTTTCATAGGCTTGTGATGTTAAAGCATGCAAAACGATATTTTTCAATTCACCTCAAAGTGAGTTCCAAATCCTCAAATAGTTCGTTTGAGCGTCCCTCTGTGTTTGTCTATCAAAGAACTTTGAAACGAATATCTTCACGAGCTCCCAATGTTTATACCTAGTGAAAATTGTGAAAAGTGTAAGGGCACTAAAAAATAGCGCTCCTACATGATGTAAAGATTTTTTCTAAGTGTTGAGTGCACAAGCGCTAAAAATTGACGCTTGTGCATTTTTGGTAAAGTTAGTTTTTTGTTTACAAGCGCTGATTTTTAGCGCTTGTGCACTTTTTCTTTTAACTTAGTTTTCTCTTGACGTGGGCGGTGATTTTAGACTCTAGTGCACTTTTGCCAATTTCATGCCACTTAACTCACCTTTATCATTGCATGACTTAAGTTTATTTATTACACTTATAAATGACATTTTTAAGTGATTTCTAGTTTGTCATTTCTTTTCATTTCATTTGTCTTCCTCCTCAACGTGTTGGGCGACCATCTATCCTCTTGCAAACTCATGTTTTTGGATATCTCTCGTTGAATTGACCTAGGGTTTTCATGTTTTCTAAAGGTAAGTCATCACTTCTTTCTCTTTATCGAGTTCTTTTTATTTGTTTTTAGAAACACTGTATTGTTGTCTCATTCGAACTCATCATGAGCGTTTTTTGTATTTAGGTTTTAACTTCTTGTTGTTTTCGTTTTCTCCTTTCTTCTTAATCGTGCCTGGCTTTCCTCTTCTATTTCGAACATCAAGCCATTTTCTTTATTCATGTTCTTCGTTTTGGGTTTCATACCATAACCTTCATTTTTCTTCATCTCTTATTCTTGTTTCTCATCTTTCTATCGTCTCATTCACCAAGCGGTGAAAATGTGAGTACATTCATTTGAATAAGAGTTTCATTGTGTTTGAAAGTCGAACACTCTTAATGTTTGAGTGATGTCAAAGTGGTGAAATTCACTGCCATCCAACCAAGTTTTACCCTCACTAATGCTAAGGCGTTTAAAAATCCCGCCTCTACACTTAGCTATTTTTCACTAAGCTCCAAGTGTAGGAGCGGTGAAAATCACTGCTCCTACATGGAGCTCAATATCTCTAAAGTGTCATAGCGCTTAAAAAGCCCATTGTTGCACTTTATGTTTTCTCTAAGAAGGATGAAGTGTCAAGGCACTGATTTTCAGTGCCTTGACACCTTTAAAAAAAATTTCATGCTAGACATGTAAGGGCTCTAATTTTCAGCACCCTTACACCCGAAGTCACCTTTCTAAGTGTAGGAGCACTGATTTTCAGTGCTCCTACACATTTGGCAGTTTTTTCCTTAGACACTTCAACATTGCTCCATTTTTGCTCCGGACCCTATTTCTTCGCTCCCGCATCATTTTTCGTGCCCCGTTGCTCGTTTCACGCTTTCTCAAACATCGTTGCTCGCATCACACTTCTCAATGTTCCTTTTTCGTCTAATGTTTGTTGATTCACCATCTTTGCAGTTTCTCTCTAGATCTCGTCAAGGGATTCTCAAGGTGACATATTTTGATCCAATTGCTCCTAAATGATAGCCAGGAAGCCTCCATCATCTTCTAAGGCTAAGGAAAAAATGAAATACAAGTACCAAGGTGTCTATCCGCCTACAATGGTGATTTCAAAGGTGGACATAATAAAGGACACCGAGGTTGGTCATCAAGACCTTGTTGATTTCATAAAAGGGTTGAGCAAAAGCCTCTCAAAGACTCCCTGAGAGCCATTGTACACAACAATCTACATCTGGTGTCCACGTCCCCAAATTCTAAACACAATACAAAGTTCATCCTCCAAGTTGCATCCCATTACATCAGGGAAAGCAAAAGTGTGATAGATTCCTCTGGATAAGAGATGATGAGGCTTGACCCTGATTTCTTTGACATTGTTTTTAGAGTCCCACACATAGAGAAATACACTAAAATTTCAATACAACAAGTGTGGGAAGTCTACGACTCAAATCCCAATAAAGCTAAGAACTTGATTAATAGTTAGTGGTTAAAAGAACCTAGGCATTCTATCTCAAGATGGTCGAAGGGACTTCTGCGAAGTGACTTCAAGGAAGATGTCAGGGACATGATTACACTCTTGAGCAGAGTTAAGGGATTGCCTAAATCATCTCATTTTTAGGAGTGGATGTATGAGTACATTCAGATCATAAGAAGACAGAAGGCTCATATTGATTGGGGAAAATAGACCAGTGATGAAATCCATGAACAACTGATAAATGTGCCAACCACTTTGAAGTTCTATATGACTTCTTATCTAGTGTATGTTGCAGTCATGATGAGGTAATTCCAAGGTTTATCTACAAAAGGGAACCGACAGTCTGTACCTGTCTACAAATATTTCTATCAACTGGAGCTTAAGGAAATCCTTCACCATTTCAAAAGTGTCACCGATGCTTTCTTTGCGCCTCTGCTGATCTATATAGGATCTAGGACAAATTGCTTATAGAATGCGTAACGTAAAAGATCACTTAATACAATGCTTAACATAAATGATTACATAATAAAATGCTCAACTGAATAAATGAACATAATATAAATGCCAAGATAATGCACTGAAAAGAAAGAGAGAAGAATAAGAGGAGACAAACACAATTGATAACGGAGTTCGTCCCTAAGGAATACGTCTCTGGGCCCCTCTCCAACGGAGTGACCGATCCGATTATACTCCAAAATCAGTTACAATTGTGACAGCATCATTCCCTTCAAGTGCATCGATATCACAGCATAACTTCGACGTACAGGAACAATTACAATCATCTCCCGAGCATTCTCTCGTTCTCACCACCTGGACTTGGAAAATCAAGGCCTACACCCCTCTTTTTATACAAAAAGCTTGCCTAATTAGGCTTAACCACTCAATTAATTGCATATCTCCCTTATCAATTCGTACCACATCTCTAATGGCTTCATTTAGCTTCTGGTTTGGATTTATGGTTAGGTTGTTGTTCGGTTATGGCTTAAAAAGCCATTTGTTATGGATTTGGTTCATAGTTCCATAACAAAACAAATGATGACCACTTCTTATTTTAGAACGCTTGCGTGGTCCCCCGGTGACTTTTCTTTTTACTCCCCGCGAGGTCGGGGGTTCCAACCTCTGCTGGGTTTTTTTTACCCAAATATCAAACTACTAACAACAAAATTAACCGCTATCCTAAAACAGATGTGGTTGTTTTGGCCGGTGCAATGGCGAAACCGACCAACTGTCTCCGGGGAGGTCGCGGGTTCAAACCCGTTCACAATTTTAGCAATCCACTCAACAAACTCGCAGGCCAAAGACTTGACACGTGTCACGATATCATTTGCTGGAGCCATCCGACGTGTATGCCGACAAGTGCTGACAAAGATGCTTACGCAGATGTCCGTATGTTGATTATAAGCCATGTGTCTCACTGCTATTCGCCGAAACTGCTGACTCGGATGATGACTGGACTGCTGACGCATATGCTGACTGTGATGCCGTACTGTACGTCTGGACACATGTCACCCGTTGATTGGTCTGTATGGTCTTAGTCACTTGCCACATGTCAGGCTGAAATTTGTCCATTTGGCTTCCGTACTGTACGGACTGACATGTCAGCATGATGACGTCATCTGTACCCTCTAGTTGACTGAAGTTTGACTGCTTCTAACTTGAGCATACGACATCGGATTTCGACGAAACGAACACCGTCGGAATCGTCTCGATGAGCTCTTCGTGATGACGCTGCTTCCATTGTTTTTCGAGATGATTATTTTTTTTCCTTCTGGGCGCCCCTGAAGCCAGTTTGACTGGAAGTTTGACTAGCCGTAACTTGCACAAACGGAGTCCTTTTCGCCCCGTTCAAGTTGCGTTGGAACCAGGACGTCGTTCTCTTTCTGATGAAGCTGAATTCTAGAGTATTGGGAGCACTTCAATTTTGAAAAAATTGTCCCCCGAATCATCTGCTTTTCAATTTTGACCCAACTCTCAAGAAGAAGAGAGTGTTCAACAAGGCCTACAAAGTGGTGAGTAAAGTCGGATGCATATTCTTACAATTTCCAACTTTCACTCACATGAGGGTAGGATGCTACACTGGGTGACCTTACATGTTGCCTAGATATCTCTTAGACAAGTGGATAATCATGGAGTTGTGCAAACAACCAATTTCAATTCACAAAGAACGAATGATGATTCACAAGTCAGGATTCAAGTTTCCACTAATGATTGGTAGATATACCATCAAGAGTGTGAAAAAAGCCAATTTGGTCTATGCATAAATGCAAGCCATGACAATAAGGACCTATAAATACAGATTTGACTTTGATTACTGGAATGCAAAAAAGAAGTTGAAAAAGGGCCACAAGCATAAGTACCGCTTTGAGGACATCTAGGCTGACTGCAGAGATGAGGAGGCTATCCGTAAAATGGATTATTACAAACTAACCATACAGGAGATCAGGGATCTTGGTGTTGTTGACCTACCAGAGGGTTTCACAAACCCTAGTGACATCATGAACATTGCTTACGATAAAAATTAAATTTCCAAAAGACCTTTGTTTGCAATACAATGGTCCAAGAAGGAAAGTGTCTCCATCAGAGAGAGGATTGCTCCAATATTAGCCAACACTACAGAATGGTTACACAAGCATGGTTTCCAGATGAAATCCTTCAGGACAGAGTCAGAAGGAGAGGAACCTGGAGCAAAATCCAGACAACAACAAGAACTCCACACAAAAGAAAAACATGCGGCTATTCCCACTTCTTCCCGAAGAGGCCCTAGGATTAAGTTCACTTCTAGAAAGAAGGATACATGAGTAGTCCAAGAAGAAGAGACTACAAAACCTAACCATCTCACTCAAAAGGAAAAGGGCCTGTTTCTAAAGAAGAAGAAAATTCAAGCGATGAATCTGCAAAAGAAGAAGATTTTGAAGAAGCAGAATCTGAAGAGGAAGAAGATTCCATAGGAGAACAAGAGTATGAAGATCAAGAAGGTGATCAAGAAGAAGAGAAAGAGGGTGATAAATAGAAACTTGAGCATGATGAAGAACAAACTATATCACCACATGAGAATGTAGTCGAGGATTTTCCCAAGACATCATCACCCGTAACTTCAAATGTTCCTCACACACCCCCTAATCCTAATACTCCTCCACCTCCATTTCCTACATCACCTCCTCCTACATCTACAATACCCACAGTGGACATCTCACAACCCCCTACAACATCAACCGTACTTGACACTCCTCCGTTAGTTTCAAATATACAAACCGTTGATATTTTGTTGAGCCCTCCATCATCCATTCCCAGTCTGTCATCTCCATCATATGATATCATTTTAGAAGCTGAATTCAACAGGTTCATGAATGAATCCTTGCATGGTCAACTCGGTGTGCAATCTACTGAAGCAATTATGACAAACACTACCCCAATTGTCACTATACCAGTCATTCCTTTAGAAGCAGCAGTAACAAAAGAGTTGACAATCAACCAAGAAGCTCGCACTTCCTCTCTTCCCCCTTGGTTGGTATCTCAAGTATCAAAGTGAAAGAAGCAGATGATCTCTCCAGAAGAGCTTGATCTTGAGGAAATAGCCCCTCCAAAATCTAAGGGGAAGAAAAAGGAAAAAGTGCATTCACGGCTTCATGTTGACAAGGTCGGTCATAAGTATGCAGAGATTGGTGTATCGCCTCAAGAGGAAGGGGATGTAAATATGGAGTACTACACTGTAACAAGAGTCAAGCTTAGCAAGGTCATGAATGAAAGTGCAAAAGCAGATGCATAAGTAACCTTGGATGCATTGGCAGGAAGGCTTGACAAAATGGAGCAAGCTCGAAACATGTACAAACAAAAGGCAGAGCATTATGCAACTATTTTAAGGAGACTTGCAGGATCTTCAAGTAATGCACAACCTTTGACAATGATAAGCACTAAGGAACCAACTATAAAGAAGGTTGGGAAGTTTGCTTCTAAAGGCAAAGTGTTATATGATTTTAATGATGAAATTATAGAACATGGTTCCCAGGTTATAATTGTTGCGGATGAAAAAGCTACCCAGATAGCCAAGCTCAAAAAAAAGCTTGATAAGGAAGAAAGTATTCTTTCCCAAGAGTGCAAAGAAATGGAAAAATTCCTCTTTTTGTGGTCAGAAATGAAACAGGAAAAGCTTAGCAAATTGGTGGAAGTTGGGGTAATTCCTAACAAGGAGAAATATGTAGAAGTAAGAGAATCACTTAAACACAGTATCTAGGTAATCAAGTCTATTACTGAAGATTTCCACCAAGTGCAGGAAGATTTTGAAGGACATCGTGCTATCCTTGAAAAGGGGATTAAAGAGTTACCAGGACAACTCCTTGAAGAAAATCGTATCTTCCTCCCGGTCACTGAACTTTTTGAGATCTTCAAAGAAGCCATCATGAAGCAAGTAGAGAGTGAAGAATTTTCAAAGACCTCTATGCATGTTATTTGCGATACATGGCTCACTCTTGACAACCTCAAGACGCATCTTGATAGGTCCAAAATGGTTCACTCATACACCATGAGATCAATCACCAAAATTCACACCATTGTGGATTACACTGTTGGTCTGAATGAGATATTCATGCAAGAGACCAAGAAGAAGTATGAAGAATTTCACGCCCAAAGAAAGGAACCATGAAGATTCTTGATCTCTAGTGTTAGAATTTTTTATGCTTCCCTTTATGCATCTTGTAAATAGTTTTTGACATCTTAAAATGTCTTTTTAGCAAATGTAGTTACACTGAAAATCTGAGATGCAGTTTCACGAAGATGAATTACATTTTGACTTAGACAAAGTTAATTTTACTCAACTGATTTCCTAGATTTGCTCTTCCCTCTCTTTTATAGATAAGAGGGATTTCTATTGTAATCTTTACCTTTAGTATTTTGCAACGAAGCGTTGCCCTTTTTGAAGCAGATTTGTGAAACTTTTTGTTCATGATTGTGAATGAAAAATATGATCAATAAAGAAGAGAATTGTATACCAGACTTTGCATTGGAATTGATAATCTTGTGGATTGATCTTATTGGTAGTGGTTAGTAGATGAGATCTGAAGGGTTTCAAATAGATTTATGTAAACTATGTTACATTCTTTGTTTGAATTTACATTTATGTTTGGATACTATTGTTGAATGATCTACAAGACTTTGTGCTTGTAATCATTCATGTTGTTCGAGGAATTTTTGTATCTAAGAAAAAATTGTGCTTCTAATGCAACAAACATTACGATTCTCACAGATCCATCGTTGAAAAGCTACAGAACGAATTTGTGCCTTTGTGAGCTTTTCTCTCTTTATTTTATTTGTTTATTATCATCATACTTGGTATCTCTACGCTTTGCTTTGACAAGATAGAGGTCTTGGAATTACTGCTTATTTTTATTTTAAAGTTATTTTGAATCAGAACTATCAACTACGAAGCATTGTAAAACATATTCTCTGAAAAAAAGAGAAGCATGAATGTGACACCCCCCCCATTTCGTAAGCGTAGTGTAAATTTTGTAAATACTTAATCAGTTTTACCTTAGCTTCTATTAGCAATAAGAAGGGCGCCTCCCCTTTCTTAGAGGAGAGATTATATCTCACACAGCTATGGTTGAAATCTAGGTTGTGTAATTTATTGAAAAGATGATTACATAATTTTCACCCAACACATTTTCACACTTGTTTGGGCCTGCCTTGCTTTATTTATCCCTATTTATGTCTTAATTGGTCCTATTTTACATCCACACGCCTAATAAATTATATCTTTTTATGGCTAATCTTGACAAACATCAAAGGATAAATGATAATTTATTGATTTTAGCTATGTGTCCTTGATTTTTGGACTGGGACTAGAACACCACCTAGGATGTCTTTGTCCTCTAAAGATCTTGGGACCCTGATTTTAAAGGCACCTTAAAGACCTCTTTTTGGAGTATGTGCCTGAGTTTCAAGCCTCATGACTAAGACGCCACCTAGGGCGTCTTAGTCCCCCTTAAGTTATTTTTGGGATTTAATTTCAAATCTTGGCAGGATTTAGCCTCCTTTAATTAATGAATTCATATGTTGGCTTGGTGTGGTGTAATTTTGGGATATTAAGCATGGATAAGTATAAAGACAAGGTTCCTTCACCCATTTTCACATAAGACTTTTGCGAGAGCATTCCTAATAGTATAATTGAGTTCACGAGAGCATTCAAGAGTAGTTCATCAAGTATTTGCAGCCATAATCAAGATTCAAGCATCATGTCAAAGATATTCTTGCATCATGTGTGTTTTTGAGCTAACATTTGTGATGTAGGTGGGTTTTGATTCAAGCAAGAAATTCAAGTCAAGATCTATCAAGCATTACTTCCATCCAAGATCTACATTCAAGCTAGCCACTTCACACAAGTTTGCAAATTTCATAACAAGGGTTTGGTGAGTTGAAACATAGCACTTTGTTCATTCATCATTTCCTTTTATTATTTCATTTCATTCAAAGGCTTAATTACCAAAAAAGGGTTTGACCAAGGCAAACCCCCATTTACTAACAATCAACAAGTGTTTCTTCTCTTGTGTGTTTATTTTGTAGATTTAGGTTGAAGATCATTTGAAGTGCAAAGTTGCAAAGTTGCATTGCAAAGTTATCATCTTCATAGAAAGTCATCTACATGCCAGATCTAGAAGTTTTAGGACCTGAGATCTGAGAAGAAGTTGCAGACATTGAGCCTCAAGATCACATTCCGAAATTGCAGAAATTCATATCAAGACTAAGAAGACAGTAAGGGTGTCTTAGTCCTCCTGGAGGTATTTCACAGATATTCTTTTGGATTTTGTTCTGAAATCTGAAGATTTTGTGTTTGCCCCGAAAAATAGTCACGGGACTAAGAAGACAGTAAGGGCATCTTAGTCCTCCCTAGCATATTTTGATAGCATTTTTGCATTTCTAGGAATTCCCATCACATTTCTAGACTTCCCAGGTACACACATCCTAACTTGTTACTTAATTTTGTCATTTGCACTCATTATTTGGCTTGCATTACTAGGTTTTGTGAGTTGAATGTTAAGTTGTCTTTTACAAGTTTTTTCTTGGTGGTGAACCCTTCAAAGCCTAAGGAATCTTCCTAGGTATCCCTTGTTGAGAATTGACTCACCTTTGTGTTGATAGTCGATCCACTTTGGGATCCCAGGTTTCCTTGAATGAAACATCCCCCTATAGAGGAAAATCCAGGATTAGGGATTCCTTTCTTGTATTGTGAGTCCCTTTTCCCTGTTCATTTTCCCAATGGTTCAATTATGATATCTTGGAATGTTAGGGGTATGAATAACATCCCTAGACAAAAGGCTATTCAGAAGTTGATTCATGTTCACTCTCCTAATGTGGTTTTCCTCCAAGAAACTAAGTTGTTTGTTGAAAGTATGTTGAATATGGCTTCTAAGAAGGGTAGAGGTATGTGCCAGTGTGTGGGGGCACATGGTAGCTCTAGGGGACTTTCTTGTTTATGGGATCTACATAGAGTTATTCCTACTTGGTGGCTCTCCTACAAGTACTCTATTTTTCTTGTTGCTTCTAGTCTGGAGTCGTGTGAGACAATCTTGTTCTCTAACATATATGCTCCTATTGATTTCCTTGGTAAGATGAATTTGTAGTCTCAGGTTAGATACCTATGTTCTTTGGAGCCTTTTCTTCCTTCGATTATGGCAGGTGATTTCAATGCTATCTTCTCTTTGGAGGAGAAAGGGGTGGTACTATCTGTCTGGACCCCTCCTCAGATATCCTTAGGGACAATGTGGCCCTTTTGAATTTGGTGGATATCAAACCCTTGAATGGGATGTTTACCTAGAACAATAGGAGGACTGGTGATGTCATTTCAGAAAGATTGGACAGGTTTCTGGTGTCTAGCTTTTGGGTTGGTGACAAATGGCTGACTAGATCTAAGATTTTGGATTGGCAGGGCTCTAATCATTAGATGATCAAATTCTCCACTTGTTTTTCTACATACTCTAAAAAGTAGTCCTTTAGATTTCAACTCATGTAGCTTTGGGATGCATCTCTTCATGATCTTGTTCTGGGTTGGTGGAGTTCTAGGAAGTTGACTTTTGGCACTACTATGTACTCCTTTGCCAAGAGGCTTCAATACATCAAGTATATGTTAAAATGTTGGAATATACACCACTTTGGAAATTTTTTCCAGGCTAAAAGGGTTGCTCATGAGCACTTGGATTCCATTACTCGGTAGATTCGGGCCCAAGGACTCACTAAGGAATTAAGTAGGATGGAAGCTAAGGCAATGAAGGATGTGGAGGAATGGGAGCTTTGTAAGGAATTTTTTTGGAAGAAAAAGTCTCGCATTGATTGGCTCCAAGAAGGTGACAAGAATACTTCATTTTTTCATAATTTAGTTAAGGACAAAAGGCAGGGTAATATCACTTCTTCTCTCAGGTCACTAGAGGGGGATCACTTTTACTCCTCTATTGAGATTTTGAAAGATTTTGTTTGGTTTTTTTTGCTTTGTTTTCCAATAATTGCTAGCGAGGAGGAGGCTTCAATCTTAGTATGCATCCCTCCTTTGGTGACCGGTAAAATGAATGATTCTCTTCTCAAACTAATCTCCTTGTCAGAGCTAGAGGATATAGTGTTTCAAATGAAGAAAGGAAAAGCACCAGGTCTTGATGGGTTTTTGATAGAGTTCTTTCAAGAGTTTTTGGAGGTTATTAAGCTTGACCTTCTTGAGGTTGTCCAAGAGTCTCAAAAGCACAAGCAAATGCTAAGAGCCTTGAATGCCACTTTTCTGGCTCTTATCCCTAAGCTGGAGGAGGCTAGCTCTTTGGATCTCTTTAGACCAATTTCCCTTTGTAATATGGTCTATAAAACAATTACTAAGCTAATTGTTGAATGCCTGAAGTTATGGTTAGGCAAGTTGATTTATGAGGATCAGGGTGGATTTGTGGCTAGCAGGTAGATTCTTGATGCTGTTGTTATTGCGGCTGAGACTATGCACTCCATGACCTCCTCCAGGGAGGGTAAAATGCACAAATGACCTAATTTACCACCAAAATCTTATTTATAACCCCCCTAGGGTAGGGTTTTTACTGCATGCACCTAATGTTGGGTCCCAAACCCTAATGTGACTATCCTAGAAGCCCTAAAATTGAATCCTTTTGCTTTAAATGCCTTATCTATTATTGAATGTGCTTGTTAGAATAATTTTTCAAAATTTTCAAAACTTTTTCAAATTTAGTAAAAAAAAAATCAAGGGGACATAGGTCTATCCCATCTACACTAGGTCATGTTCTGGGCTAAATTTCTTTGAAACAATGCAATAAACTACATTGCATCAAAGAGGGGCGAAATGTAGACACTGAAAAATGTCCTAAGCCTGCGAGCATCATTTTCCACTTCATGAGGTCGTACTCCACTATTAATTAAATAATTTTAAATTATTTAATTAATTCACTTTTGCCCTTTATTCTTCCTTGATTAATTAAATAAATTATTTATATTTATTTAATTACATCACTAATCCCCCTTCTTCCTATAATTAAATAAATTCTTATTTATTTAATTATTATCATTTTCCTTCTATTAACTAATTATTATTAATTATTTAATTATTCATTAGTTTTTTCTTCTATAATTAAATAAATTTTGTTTATTTAATTATTTCTCACTTTTCCCTATAAATAATTATTTTAATTATTTACTAATTTGTCCTTTTCCATTACTATTAAATTAAATTGTTAGTTAATTTCAAAATCAACCTTTTATCTTTCTTCTATAATTAAATAATCATCTTTATTTAATTATTCACTTTCCCTCCTAAATTAAATAATTTTATAATTATTTAATTTACTCCAGCAACCTCTTTATATGTGGCATTCTTATCCCTTCATGCATCTCAATTAATTTCCATCCTTGAAGGTTTTATTGTCTTTTAATCTCCACCGTCCATCCTTAACTAAAACCTAATTTAGCCCTAACCCTATTTCATTGCTTCCAAGAAATCTCATCCATTGATCATCATCATTCTTCATCATTCAATCTTGGCCCTTCCTTCAAATTTGGATTTCTATAAAAGAGACCTATCACTTTCATTTCAACCCTACAACCACTACTACTATCTTTGATGTCTTGCTATCACTATCACTAGGCTTATTGTTGCATACTCAAAATTTGAGGGCAAGCAAGCACATAAAACAAAATAGAGAAGAGCGATGAAGGTGATTCAACCATGGCATATGAATTGTTGGTAATATTGCTTTATTATTTTATGTTTCTATGTTCATTTGTGCATCATTCTTGAATTAGGGTCTTTAGGGCTTGAGTTTTATGTATTTGGTGGTTGGTACTATTGATTCATATCTTTTCCCATGATTTTACCCTATTCTACATTCCCATATCTCCTTCCCAACATTGAATATTTTTGGGTATATTTACAAGATAATTTTGAAGTTAGAAAAAGGAGTTATGTCAGGTTGACCATTTTCCAGATGAGAGAATTTGGTATTAGGAATGGCATACCTGAAGGATTATCTGATGATAGGAAAACATTGGATCCCATGTTCGATATTAACAAAGTTGACAATAAGACTTTGGATCCAATGATTGGTCAGAAAAGGAGGAACCCTCTATGTGTTGCATGTTTATTTTGGAGGGAATACTATTCTTATATGTCTATAAATTGTAAATCTTCTTATTCTTAGGGTTTGAAGGTTGGAGATTTCAACTAAAGGTCCAATAATATAAGTTTTCTAGAATTTCTTGTTTTTATTGCATTTTCATAATTAGGCTTTAGGAAGAATTTAGTCTAAAGAAGTGTGAATCTGTACACCAGTGGAGTTTTGTTAATTTTTAGAAGTTTTCAATCTTGAAATATAATAAAAATCATCTGGATTCTATCATCTCTAGATTTTTCTCTTGCATGTGAATGACATTTTTCTAGTTATTGTGATTTATAATTATTCCAAGGTATAAAATAATTTACATCTTAGGTCTTAGTTGAAATGGATAAACGAAGTATGTCTTTTGAATTTAGCACTGAAAATAAATATAATCATCTTAATTAGAATAAATATCTTTACTCTTTTCTTGCATGCACTATCCTATATTTTTGAGATTTATTTAAACTCATGTTAGTTAAGATCATATCATAAACTCGCCCAATTTGGAATAAAATACCAACAGACCCCTTGAATATTACAACCATATTGACTGCTCTATAGGACAACATAGTTGTGACCCAACTCCCAGGACATTGGAAGGTGATTGATTTCACGATCATTCACCTTTTTGAGGAGAGGTAAGGTAAATTACACCCTACCTATGTTGTATGTGTCAATTTGGCCATCAACGGAGCCATTTCTAACAACGAAGTAGAGAGAATAGTAGAGGGAAGAACAACAAAACCTTTTGAGCCTTGTATACAGAAGCATGGTGGCCTCCCTCTATTCAATCAATGTATTTGAGGCCTCTTGTTATGTGAATTTTTATTAAAAGAAATTTTTTGAGAAAGGGTGTGATGACTTGGAAACCACCCCTTAAAAATTCATATAAAGAATTTGTACGAGACTTGGAAAAGAAGGGAGATCACTAAAGGAAGGAGAATGTGATTTGGTGGGCTATAGACATGGGAAAAGGGGCACACTTAAACTCGGGGTACAAAGTACTCACAAGATTGTCCTGGCTAGGGCTGCTGCTTGGGAAGCATGTGTGTTGGTTTTGAATAAGAACTAGTTCCTCTTGGATGTGCCATAGCTATGAGGGCCAAGACTATTGAAATCTTCCTAAAGTGAGAATGACCATTCCAAGTGTATTGATTCAAATAAGTATTGGAAACCTTGATGATAAATTTATTTGGAATATTATATAAAATATTTTGATGATATCATGATTGAATTATGTGATTGTTTTATTCAATTTAATATGATTGAATTTAGGATTCTTGCCAATTATCATATGCATATTTTACATTAGTTAATTATATCTATTTTAATCATGTTGTATCTTGTAAATTATCTTAACTCTAATATTTAATCTTTTAAATTTGTTTCTAATACTTAAATAAATCCAAGAGAAAAGTGGCATTATATATGGTCAAGCCCCATAAAATTATAGTCATTGATGGTTGAGTCTCATTGATTGACCAAATCGACCAGCAAGAGTACACTCACCTAAAGGGACAAAAGGGGGGATGTTGATCATAATCCATAAATAGATAGATCCTTGATCAAGTCTACCATCTTATGACAACCACTATTTAGAAGTTAAGGCCCACTATTATAGTTTCCACTACTTAGAAGTTAGGGTGATGATTATTTCTTGTCCCTTGCCCCCAACTTTCCATGATTCCAAATCCCAAATTTTTATTGTACAAACAACCAATAAATCTATTTTCTTAGTTAAGCACATTATTATTGAAAAGGGACCAATATCTCCCATTTCAATAAGTCATACTACCTAAATTACCAATGTCTAGTAGTTTTCCGATTCTATTTAACAGTCAATTAGCCCCTCTTGAATAATAATTAGCCACCCATGAGTGGGTTTAACAGTTGTAGGCCCTATTTTTTCTATTTATTCCTTCCCTATAATCACATTAGTAGGGTTTTTTCTTTGATTTGGGGGGATGGAAATATAAAGGTCCCAAGATCTAGTCATAATGAGGGCTGATACAATGGTATGTGAGAGTAAGGATATGGTTTGTTTCCCTTCCTATTTTTATAAAAAAAAATCTCAAGTCAATGAGAACGTATGCTTTGAAGGTGAGAAATGCATGGGTGGAGAGCTAGACTTAGTTTATCTCTCTAGCTCTCTTTATGGTGTAGATTGACATTTTCCTTTATCTCTCCCAACAAAGATAGTCAATGTTCTTGGAGTCTAATCAATAATGAGATTATTGATTACATTTCTTGGACTTTGGATTCTCCTTATTATCAAACCTTAGCAAAGCCTATTATGGTTGGAATGCGACAACACTGGCACCAATAGTGGGACCAAAATGATAGTAAGAAATAAAGATAGAGCCAAGTGGATCTTGAAAGCTAGGGTTTGAAGCACTATAATTGTGACCAATAAGAAATGTACCAATGCAAGGTGGGTAATATTGAACCATTCTACTTCAAATTAGTTACTTATCAACAAAAAATATGTTATATAGGAGGCAAGGTTGTTTATCTTTCCCCACAAGGCTATATTTCTTCGACAAGCTATTGTTGGATTGCACACTCATCACTATTTAACTTGTGCTTCTATCCGATCAATTAATCAATCAACTTGGTGACTTCCAACCAACATCTACCCTTATTTAGAATGGGGTTTGGTAGAGCATTTATTTCCTAAAGTCACCCAATCCATGGAATGTGAGGAAATCTATTTCCTCACAATCAATTTCCCCCTACCTTGAAGATTTGGTGATTAATGTAGGTTCTAAGATTTAATCTTAAACTTAGCAGGTTCATTATGGGCTATGACATGAACATGAATTGGGTTAATGATAGAATTTATAGATCTGGAGGTTATTTGGGCTTTAGTTCAACCAAGATATAACCATCTTGATTGGAATTATTTTGGTGATCAGCTTTGTTACTTGATGAGGATCCCTATATATTATATCTACAGTTAGAAAAAACTCGCCAAGAGTGGGGAAGCCCTCAATATATGGGGCAAACACTCCCTTGCCTATATAAACTATCGATATAGATGTAAATTGAGGCTCTCCTCATTGATTGGTAAACCTTCATCAAAGTGTGGATATTTTCTCTCCCATCATATATAGTTTTTTCTATCATATTGCCATGGTCAACCCAACAATAAATGGCATGTATTTATGGGCATAACATCACCTAAAAATTTATCATGATATGTACCTATCTTGAATTTTACCAAAGATTCTTCAATTACCAACACTTTATTCTCTTCTTGCAACCATGTTATTTTTCATGGAACTAGATGTTCTAACAAATTCAATTTTATTTTACTGACCATCTCTTCAAATAACACATTTTTTATACTTCCACTATATAATATAACTTTACAACTCTTACTGGAACTACAGGATTTCAAAGGCAATCATGATGGCAAGCAGGCAGACATGGAGGAGCAGTTGAGGAATATTAAAAGCTCTCTCCACAAAGTGCTGATTATGAACCATAAAATTCTGAAATCTACTGCACAACCATGAATACCATGGTGGAAAACCTGGAAAAAGCCCATCAGGTAAAACCTATTGTGTTTCTGGATTTGGATAATGAGGATGGGGAGCCGGATAGTGGAGGACTGAGCAACAGGACTAGAGCAAACTTGAAAAGGAAGGCAGACCAAGCGCTTGTCAACATCCAGGAGATTAAGAAGTCTGCACTCAACATGAACAGTCTGGAGCAGGAAGCAGCAGAGATCCTTCGGAACCTGGCCTAGTGGCTAGGTGTCTTGTGGCCTTTTGTTGGTTTTTTGTCTATTCCACCCTAGTGTTACTATGTGATCTTCTTTGTGGGCAAAGTTTTTTTTATGTCTGTGATGTGTCAATGTTTTATCTTATGCTTTATTATTGTTATGGGTTTCGAGATCCCTCTAAAACCTCTTTGTTCCTTAATCAAAAACTTGACAACTCTTACCTTTCATCTTGCACGCAATCCTAAACAAATTATTCCCTTACACTAGCTCCTCTTTTTTCGCATCATTTGGTTTGATCAACACTCTTCTCATAATCTCTTATTCACCTCTTTTCAATCATATATTACGCTATGTGATCCTTTTGATCCTAAATCAACATATATATTTTTCTACTTCTACTTTATTGATGTTGGGATGATTCAAATGCTTCGTGCCCTTCTCCACATTTAAAACAAGTTGCTCTAAAAAATCTACCACCAACTTTATCATAACTCCTTCCTCTTTGATATTCATCAATGTTGTCATTGTAATATCAACTACTAGATTATTTCTCATTTTGGTATGCATTATTGTTTCCTCTTGCTTCAAAATCTTTCAATATATGATTTTCCATCACCCATTCATATCTACTTCTCAAGAATCTTCCTCTTCATTGCTTATGTCTAATCTCAAAATATTTTGTTTAAAATTACTTTTATGTTTGATGTAAATTGGTATACTTCCTTAACTATTTGTTATCTTATCACGCTTAATTCTTCTTGAATAGTTCCTCTCAATCTATTGATCTATCTTGCCACCTTTCCTTGATTTCATTCATATACAACACTAATGATCATCTTGTAAAAATTTTCAATATATTCCTTCACAATCTTATCCTTTTATCTCAAATTTTGTAATATTTTTTAATAATTCTAATTAGAAATCAATCAATATAAACAAACTATTTAATTTCAAAATCATTCTATCTCATTTATTTACATTTTTCTTACCTCTTTTGTTTCTTTTCAATTGTACATTTTTCCACCAAATGGCAATATGTCCTTCCAATTTAGTCTTAGCATATCTAACCCTTTCAAGATCTACAATTTCTACATACTCAAAATATTCTTCTAAATAATTTATCCAATCAATTAGTTCTTCTAGGTTCATACTACTCAAATAACTATCAATATCAATTCCAGGACTCATACCAATTTTTGAGATACCTTTCAACATTTTTACCAAATTTGTATCTTCTTCTTTTATGATCTCTTCTTCTATTTTCCTATACAATGTTCAATCGAATCTACAATGTCCTCATTATCGCAAACATTTCCTTTATCCTTCCAAAAACATTGGCAACACCTTAACCTCTACCCACTCTTTATGAAAGTATCTTGATTCCATTGATTATTCAAACTACATCAAAGTCTGTGATACGTTCATATTCACCCTTACAAATTGCCTCAAACTTGGGGATTTGCTTACAATATTCTTGTAGAATGCCTCAATTCAATGATCTATTCACAATAAATATCCTTTGCACAACTTTTACCATTCAAAAATATGCTCTAGAATCATCTAATGCTATCATGACTAGAGGGTCCAATTAAGAATTATACAACCACACAACCAAATACACAAACAAAATGAAAATCAATAGAAAAAACTAACAATACAATAGATTTGTATTGATTGACAATCATAGAATAAATTATACTTTGTAACAAGGGGTTTATACGATGAGGTCTCTACCTTCCAAGAGAAATGGGCACAAATATGTGTAAATTACAAAATTCTTATAAAATATCACAATGCAAGGCTTATGTTCTACCATAAAACTCCTTAATTAGTATGCAAGCTAAGATAAGTTGTCTACTACCAATTACCAACCAACTCCCCTCTAAATAATCTTGAGTGGTATTTATATAGTGATCCTTATCCTTTGGACATATCTACCTCAATTGCAATGTGGACAAAGCTAAATGAAACGTGTATCCATGAAACATAGAGAAAGGAAACATCTAAAATGAATGCATTGGATCCTTATGAAATTCAAACCACGAACATTCATGGGACCAAGGAGCTTGGAAATGTAACAAAGTGTCATGAAAAAACTTGAACGGTTGCCATAGACTAAAAAGTGATTCTAGAATGAACTTTGGTTTGCCTATGAATGAGTTTGGAACATTGATAGACCTCTACAATGGAAACTCCTAGTTGTAATGAACATATGATGATTGGAACATTATTTTAAACTACAAACAAACAAACAAAAATGAAAGAATCATTTGGGTTGATGCAAGATTGCGCTTACACATTGGATGCTCCTACATTATGCAACAAATAGGGTTCTTCATGGCTAGACCAAACAACCCTCAAACTAGACTAGTAAGGAGTGGCACCATATCAAACATGTTGTCAATAATCACTAATTAGGTATCCTCTTTGGTCAAATGTCACCCTTCATGACATGTGGAAATTTATTTACAACAAAATAAAAGGGAACTTATGGCTTGGAGCTCAACAATTTCATATTGATGGCAAGTCACATCATGGTGGCCAATAAGACCTTAATATCCAGTCGTGTCTACATCTCTTCTTGTCAGCTCGCATCCAAGTCCTATTACAACCAAATGGTTCAATTGATTAAAATTTTCATGTAATCAAAGTGGGATAAAAAAAAGAGGCATGTCAACTTCCTCTTGGTTAGACTATATTCAACCTAAAGACAAAGGGGCTATTGGAATCATTATCTCGACTTGTTTGTTAGTGAGGTGTATAATTCATTCTCATGAAGGTAAATATTCAACCTAAGGATAAACCTCATGAAGGGAAATTGATTAGAAAGATAAAGTTTATTGGCTCCCCACTTAAAAAATCATGAGATTAACTGGCTTGTTTATTTGTGTTGCTATATTTTACATTAAAAAATAATATTTTTGTAGTCGTTTGGGTCGTCCATCTACCTGGACACCATATGGTTGAGAGCCAAAGAGTATACCATCATTAATTTTTAGATTTTGACCTCCAACATAAGGTTTTAATTCTTCAAAGGAAGTTAAATCAAGGATGACATTTTATTTTAAATTCTCAACATTCCTTTTGTTATTCACCATCAATTTGTGCTAGAACTTGATACCCAATAAGTGCTTGAAAAAATGTCAACATTAAATAAATCCACTAAGAGTTAGGCTTCCCAAATGCCAAGTGGGGTTTTTTAAAATCAAATAATTCAAACCAAAATAGGAATTCAAAAATTTGGGAAAAGAATTAGCTAAGATTTTATGAGTTTATTTTATTTGATTTGTCAGGCTATTTCCACAAGAACTTTCACACACAGAAAAATCTCCTCAATCGTCACTTGTTCCATTTTTATTTTTATTTTGTGTTGATGCAAGATTGCTCATGAACACACATGCTCTTGCATCATAATTACCAAGTATAAGAAATGTACCGTGAACTTTTTCTCATCAGCATTTTGTAAAATTTGGGATTAAGATCACATATTTATTTCTTATCCAATTTGTTTCTTCATCTACCTTATTTCTTTTTCACCAAATATTCATCAATTTCTATTTATCTTGCCTTCCTATTTAACAACTTTTATCTCATTCTTCACCCTTTCAAGTAACTATAGCATCTTCCCTTTGTTTGGGACTTATGTTGCTCTTCTTTAATTCATCTTTCACCTTTTTATTCAATCCATGCATATTCTCATTTATTTTGTTGAAATCACTTTTAGTCCTCAATGCATCCACCCTTTTAGGGCTACACTTATTTGGAAATTCCTTGAAAGAAATTTTAACATGTTCCTCTAACAACATTTCCACTTCCAATGGAATTTCATCCATTGTATCCATTGTACCAATCATCATAAGTTTGGAATCAAAAGCAAGACAAGTTGTATTCTCCTCTACTTCTTTTTTCTTTTAATAGGAATTTCACCCTTCATAAAAACTATTCTTCCTACCATCATATATAACCTCCCTATAAATTTGATAGGTCCTTCCCAACAAAACATGGCATCCATCCATGGGTATTATAGTACACAAAAATTCATATTCATATGAACCGATATGAAAATCAACTAAACATTCCTCACTTACTAAGAGTTTATGTTCTTTTTATAACCATGAAATTTTGTGCATGTTTGGGTATTTAGTTCTCTTTAATCAAAACTTCTCTACCATCTTGTTGGACACCAAATTATTTGTGCTTCCACTATCAACTATTACCTTGCAACATTTACCCCCAAATTTGTATATGATTATAAAAGGACTTTTTATTTACAATGGCTCGTACTTCTCCTTGGCTAGTTTTAACAACACTATTTTAACATAAAATATTCTTTGTACACTAATTCTTCTATCTATTCAATTGAGAAACACTTAATTCATTTTCTTAACCAATATGCTTTCTAGCCCCACTTCTACCATTGTCCTATTGCATCTATGGACACTCAAATGCCTTATGACTAGCTTCTTCATAACTTTAACAATTCCAATGAACCTTCTACCTCTTCATCTTCCAAAATAAAGTCTTCCTCTCGAAAAATGCTCTCCTTTTCTTATGTTATAATTTGGATTACCATATACAATAGTCTTTGATAACCTTTCATAATTATTATGCTCTCTATTGTTGTCAACTTGTTTCCTTCACTTAGATTAAATTCATTTTCCTTTTCAATCATGTTGTTGCCTCCTAGATAATTTCTCTTCTACCGTCAAGGCACATTGACAAAGCATCTTCCACCAACCTCAATCTTATCAAACTAGATGCATCTTCAATAGAAATACAAAATCCTTTAACATATCTTAAAATATTCTCCTCATCATCTCCAACATGACCAACTTGAATGGTGAGGTTGTAGAACTCCTCAGTATAGTCTATGAAACTCATCTCCTTATGCTTTACATTATGTAATTTTTTGAATAAATTGATTTGTGGAAAGAATTTGGACTTCAACTTAAGAACCATTTTATGTCATATTTTTATTTTCTCCTATCCTCTTCTTTATCTCTTTATTTGTACATGATCCCACCAAAAGGATGCATTCAACCTTTTAAATTTTTATAAAATTTTTTTACCTTCTTCAAATCCTCCATTGATTCATAATCAAAATATTTTTCCATATGTAAAATCCAATCTATAAAATCTTCAAAGCTTAAAATTCCAATATAAAAAAGAGTATCTAGTCATGATTTTCTACTTATCTTTGACATAGTCCTCAAAAATCTCCCTGTTGATTCATCCATCATATCTAATTCTTCCTTATCTTCACTTACATCTTCCATGTGTACTCCTCTTTATGTTGCCTCTATTCCATTTAATCTAGATGTAATTCCTTTCATCATCTTTATTATATCTACAACCCTAGGTGTTATTGTTGGGAATAGGATGCCATTTAATTGCATCCTAAACATATTTCATGTATCTCCTAAGTCCTTGGAAAGTGTTCCCCAACACTAGGATTAGAAAGAGATTAAATTCGAATGAAATGAACATGTAAATTGACATTTGTGATTATTTCTAAATGATAGGAACATGTGGGGATGCCCAACAAGAGCTCCTACAAAATAGGAGCACATGGGGCACCCAAATGGAAGATGGAACACACCTTGCTTAAGTTAACTATTTGGAGGATTGATAACACTTCAGTAATGAATGTTTAGATCCTATAAGTTAGGGATTGATATTTACATGAGTGGAGTTCAGTTCAGTTCAATTCAGTTTAGTTATGGTTCAATTATCTTCAGTTGCATGTAGTTAGTTTGAGTTGAATGCTAGTTGACTTCAGTTGACTTGAGTTGCATGACTAATGACTTCAGTTGCATGATAGATAACAAGTGGATACATTCAGTTAAGTGGGGATGATCAATCATGCAAAATGCTTGCATGAATTGGTGGAGAGATATGTTTTAGTTAACTAAGATTGACTTGGACCCACCTTGGGTGCCCAAGTTGGCATCTTTGAGTTAACACCTCTTGCATGAGAAGATATTTACAAGGCTTAGTTAAGTGGGCCCATTTTTGGGCGCCAACTTTGAGGTGATGCTTGCAAGATATTTTCTTGACCAACGATCAATTAAGTGTTTAGTTTGGGGCGCCTAAATTGAGGAGACTTTGGTTTTAACTTCATGTTACAATGTGGAACTCTACTTGCACAATCTAGTCGTAGTTTTTTGAGAAGAGATTTATGCTCTTGTATTTGATAACTCTTGTGAGTTTACATGCTCAATTAATCATCTATTTATTGAAGCAATTGCATCAGAGTTTATTGCAAGTTAGTAGGTTGAGCTTGTGCATGTGTGAGGGTTTGAAGCATGGCATGGGATGTGTGGATTCATGCTTGGTCACATGGAATGCATGGATAGCTTGTGCTGCAAAAAGTGTATGAGAGTTTTGTGCAGGTTGTGAAGAAGGATTATTGAAGGAAAGTAAGCATATCAATCAAGGATTGATACAGTATTATTGTAATCTTGTTCTAGGGTTAAATAATATAAGCACTATTGATTCTAGTGGTGGAGTTTTCTCCCGAAAGGGTTTCTCCATGTATATGTTGTGTCATTTCTATCTTCTTGTCTCATTCTTCTACAATCTTCCGTCTCTTTCTACAATTGGTAAAATTGATCTAAACAGATTAATCATGCACAAAGAATTGTGACAAAGAACACTTAATTAAATCTACAGTCACATAGGTTTACAAGTTTTAAGCTACATAATTACCTCCATTTTCAACATATGGTATCAAAGCTAACAGTTGGGTATATTTTGGGACACCTTTCTCTTAAAAGTTTGAAGGTTTTTTGGCTGTAGTGGGAGCTTGTACTATTGTGTTATTATAGATTTGTAAAAGAAGTGTGTTTTATCTTCTTAATTTAGAGATTATGGTTTTCTTGATCTTTTGGGAGCTATGTCATTAACAATAGATTCTTTGATTGTGTTGAGGCCATGGATGATCTTCATTTAGGAGATGGTTAGATCATGATGTCATGGATAGCTTGGTTACATGTTTTAGTGGGAGCTTTTGACAGTGATGGTTTAATGTTTATCTTGTTGCCATGTATAGCTCGGTATCACAGTTTAATGGGAGCTTTGGTAGGATATGGTTATCTTCATGTAATTTGAAGAGGTTTTAACATATTGTTTCATGGAGGACCCTTAGAGTCTTTGGTAAAGGTGTTATTGTTCTTCCTTTGGAGAGGATGTAGTTCTTTTTGGTTTTGAGTATTAATCATTTGCTTGGAGCTTCATGATTATGTAGGTTGCATTTGAAGTTGGCATGGATTGATTGGTGGGTGCTCATGGATGCTAGAGAGACTTGGGTTAGGTTGGATATTTCTTATGTTAAGAGATATGTGTTGGAATGGTTACTTGTTATAAAAGTTTTTCAACAGTAAAGACTGAGGAGCCTACACCTAGAAATGGATGTGATTCCATCATAGACCTAATGAGAAGGGTGTCTTTATTGAAAGCCTATATTGCTTGGTGTTGTATGCACAAGACAATCTTGTATCCCACTCTTGGTCTACTCGGCAGGCAAATGATCTAAGAGGTGTTGCCTACTGGATTATTAGATGCATTATTTATATGTATCTTGTCTTCTCTTATGTATTAGTCTTGAAAATTGAGTTCAAAGGGATTATTGAGAATAGGATGCATGATTTTATGTATTTCCATTGTTCTCCTTGCAATCTTGAACTTGAGTTAGTTCTAAGAATTTGGGTAGGAGAGGTACAGGAGATATTTAGTGGCTTTGGGCATATTCCCTTTTGTTGTGGGAATGTTTGGCTAAGTTTGATCTACTTTATGTGAGAGGTTTACATCTAAGTTTTGCCATGTTTCCTTATAAGTTGAATGGTTAGATGTTGATATCCTTTCAGTTTGGGAGTGTTGATGGAGATCTTACTTTACATAGTTTGGCACATGTTAGTGTGGTATAAGAACATGGTTTGATTTGCAAGTTCTCTCTTTGTGGGAATTTTGTCTTCTTCTTGAAGGTTCTTAGGTTATGAGATGTATTTTGCATATCATTGTATGCTTCTTTGACACTATGATAGAGGAGTTAGCTACATACTCTATATGAAGTGCTATGGGAGGACTTGTTAATGTTGTGATCTTGTTTTCAAATTTGACATTACTTGTGCAATGGGAGTTCCAGAACATACATGTGTTCTGTATGAGAGGGGAACCTCTCTTGGACTGGTTACACTTTACTATGGTGAGTTACTTCAGAGGTTTTTTATCGCATGTCTGTGTTTTATTACCTTGAAGTCTTATTTTGCAGGATGGTGGATATATAGGGACTTGTTTGCAGATTTGGGTTGTTATGTTGATAGCATGAAGTTCTACCTATGATAGTTTGGTTACAGAGACTTGGGAAAGGTATTGATTGAGAGAGTTGACACTTTGATCAATGTTGCAGATAAGTTTGTTTTGGAATAGGATGCCATGTAATTGTAATCCTAAACATATTTTATGTATCTCCTAAGTCCTTGGAAAGTGTTCCCCAACAATAAGATTAGAAAGAGATAAAATTCAAATGAAATGAACATGTAAATTGACATTTGTGATTATTCCTAAATGATAGGAACATGTGGGGCACTCCCAAGAAGAGCTCCTACAAAATAGGAGCACATGGGGCGCCCACATAGAAGGTGGAACCCACCTTGCTTAAGTTAACTGTTTGGAGGATTGATAACACTTCAATAATGAATGTTTAGATCCTACAAGTTAGGGATTGATATTTACATGAGTGGAGTTCATTTCATTTCAGTTTAGTTCAGTATCAGTTCAATTCAATTCAGTTCAGTATCGGTTAAGTTTAGTTTACTTTAGTTATGGTTTAGTTATCTTCAGTTGCATGCAGTTAGTTTGATTGAATGCTAATTGACTTTAATTGACTTGAGTTGCATGACTAATGACTTCAGTTACATGACAGATAATAGGTGGATACATTTAGTTAAGTGGGGATACGAAGATTGACTTGGACCCACCTTGGGCACCCAAGTTGGCATCTTTGAGTTAACACCTTTTGCATGAGAAGATATTTAGAAGGCTCAGTTAAGTGGGCCCATTCTTGGGTGCCAAATTTGAGGTGATGCTTGCAAGATATTTTCTTGACCAACGATCAGTTAAGTGTTCAGTTTGGGGCACCTAAATTGAGGAGACATTGGTTTGAAATCATATTGTATTGTGGAACTCTACTTGCACAATCTAGGCGTAGATTTTTGAGAGGAGCTTTATGCTCTTGTATTTGATAACTCTTATGAGTTTACATGCTCATTAATTATCTATTTATTGCAGCAATTGCATTAGAGCAAGAGAGCAAGATAGCAAGTTAGCAAGTTAGCAGATTGAGCTTGTGCATGTGTGAGGGTTTGAAGCATGGCATGGGATGTGTGAATTCGTGCCTGGTCACATGGAATGCATGGATAACTTGTGCTATAGAAAGTGTATGAGAGTTTTGTGCAAGTTGTGAAGAAGGATTGTTGAAGGCAAGGAAGAAAATCAATCAAGGATTGATATAGTATTATTGTAATCTTGTTCTAAAGGTTAAATAATACAAGCACTATTGATTTTGGTGGAGTTTTTTCCCGAAAGGGTATCTCCACATATATGTTGTGTCACTTCTATCTTCTTGTCTCATTCTTCTGCAATCTTCTGTCTCTTTCTACAATTGGTAAAATTGATCTAAACAAATAATCATACACAAAGAATTGTGACAAAGAACACTTAATTAAATTTACAGTCACATAGGTTTACAAGTTTTAAGCTACAATTTCACCTTCATTTTCAACATTTGGTATCAGAGCTAACAGTTGGGTAGAGTTTGGGACACCTTTCTCCTAAAAGTTTGAAGGTTTTTTGGCTGTAGTGGGATCTTGTACTATTGTGTTATTACAAATTTGTAAAAGAAGTGTGTTTTATCTTCTTGGTTTAGAGATTATGGTTTTCTTGACCTTTTGGGAGTTGTGTCGTTAACAACAGATTCTTTGATTGTGTTGAGGCCATGAATGATCTTCATTTAGGAGATGGTTATCACGATGTCAAGGATAGCTTGGTTACATGTTTCAGTGGGAGTTTTTGACAGTGATGGTTTGATGTTTATCTTGTTGCCATGTATAGCTCGGTATCGCAGTTTAGTGGGAGCTTTGGTAGGATATGGTTATCTTTATGTAATTTGATGAGGTTTTCATATCTTGTTTCATGGAGGACCCTTAAAGTCTTTGGTAAAGGTGTTATTGTTCTTCCTTTGGAGAGGATGTAGTTCTATTTTGTTTTGAGTATTAATCATTTTCTTGGAGCTTCATGATTATGTAGGTTGCATTTGAAGTTGGCATGGATTGATTGGTGGATGCTCATGGATACTAGAGATACTTGGGTTAGGTTGGATATTTCTTATGTTAAGAGATATGTGTTGGAATGGTTACTTGTTATAAAAACTTTTTCAATAGTAAAGACTGAGGAGCCTACACCTAGAAATGGATGTGAATCCATCATAGAACTGATGAGAAGGTTTTCTTTATTGAAATCCTATATTGCTTGGTGTTTTATGCACAAAACAATCTTGTATCCCACTCTTGGTCTACTCAGCAGGTAGATGATCTAAGAGGTGTTTCCCGCCTAATTATTAGATGCATTGTTTATATGTATCTTGTCTTCTCTTATGTATTAGTCTTGAAAATTGAGTTCAAAGGGATTATTGAGAAGTAGATGCATGATTTTATGTATTTCCATTGTTCTCCTTGCAATCTTGAACTTGAGTTAGTTCCAAGGATTTGGGTAGGAGAGGTACAGAAGATAGTTAGTGGCTTTGGGCATATTCCCTTTTGTTGTGGGAATGTTTGGCTAAGTTTGATCTAATTTTTGTGAGAGGTTTACATCTAAGTTATGCCATGTTTCATTATAAGTTGAATGGTTAGATGTTGATATCCTTTCAGTTTGGGAGTGATGAAGGAGATCTTACTTTACACAGTTTAGCACTCTTTGTGGGAATATTGTCTTCTTTTTGAAGGTTCTTGTGTTATGAGAGATGTATTTTGCATATCATTGTATGCTTCTTTGACACTATGATAGAGGAGTTAGCCACATCCTCTATGTGAAATGCTATAGGAGGACTTGTTAATTTTGTAATCTTGTTTTCAGATTTGATATTACATGTGCAGTGGGAGTTCCAGAAGGTATATGTGTTCTATATGAGAGGGGCACCTCTCTTGGACTGGTTACACTTTTCTACAATGAGTTACTTCAGAGGTTTTTAATCGCATGTCTATGTGTTTTATTACCTTGAAGTCTTATTTTGCAAAATGGTGGATATATAGGGACTTGTTTGCAGATTTGGGTTGTTATGTTGATAGCATGAAGTTCTACCTATGATAGTTTGGTTACAGAGACTTGGGAAAGGTATTGATTGAGAAAGTTTACACTTTGATCAATGTTGCAGATAAGTTCTCTTGGTGCAGGAAGGTCATTGGCCTTGAGTCCTGCACCTTTTTTTATAATAATGATTCTTTGTTTAGAATAATTGCAATGTATAATGTCAAGTGGGAGAATGTTGGGAATAGGATGCCATTTAATTGCAATCCTAAACATATTTCATGTATCTCTTAAGTCCTTGGAAAGTGTTCCCCAACACTAGAATTAGAAAGAGATTAAATCCGAATGAAATGAACATGTAAATTGACATTTGTAATTATTCCTAAATGATAGGAACATGTGGTGATGCCCAAGAAGATCTCCTACAAAATAGGAGCACATGGGGCACCCACATGGAAGGTGGAACCCACCTTGCTTAAGTTAACTATAACACTTCAGTAATGCATGTTTAGATCCTACAAGTTAGGGATTGATATTTACATGAGTGGAGTTCAGTTCAATTCAATGCAGTTCATTTCAGTATCAGTTCAGTTCAGTTTAGTTTAGTTCAATTATCTTCAATTGCATGTAGTTAGTTTGAGTTGAATGCTAGTCGACTTCAATTGACTTGAATTGCATGACTAATGACTTAAGTTGCATGACAGATAATAGGTGGATACATTTAGTTAAGTGGGGATGATCAATCATGCATAATGTTTGCATGAATTGGTGGAGAGATATGTTTCAGTTAACTAAGATTGACTTGCACCCACCTTGGGCGCCCAAGTTGGCATCTTTGAGTTAACACCTTTTGCATGAGAAGATATTTACAAGGCTTAGTTAAGTGGGCCCATTCTTGGGTGCCAACTTTGAGGTGATGCTTGCAAGATATTTTATTGACCAACAATTGGTTAAGTGTTCAGTTTGAGGCGTCTAAATTGAGGATACTTTGGTTTTGACTTCATGTTACAGTGTGGAACTCTACTTGCACAATCTAGGCGTAGTTTTTTGAGAGGATCTTTATGCTCTTGTATTTGATAACTCTAATGAGTTTACATGCTCAATTAATTGTCTATTTATTGCAACAATTGCATTAAAGTTTATTGTAGGTTATAAGCAGGTTGAGCTTGTGCATGTGTGAGGGTTTGAAGCATGGCATGGGATGTGTGGATTCATGCTTGGTCACATGGAATGCATGGATAGCTTGTGCTATAGAAAGTGTATGAGAGTTTTGTGTAGGTTGTGAAGAAGGATTGTTGAAGGCAAGGAAGCATATCAATCAAGGATTGATATAGTATTATTGTAATCTTTTTCTAAGGTTAAATAATACAAGCACTATTGATTCTGGTGGTGGAGTTTTTTCCCAAAAGGGTTTCTCCACGTATATGTTGTGTCACTTCTATCTTCGTGTCTCATTCTTCTACAATCTTCTATCTCTTTCTACAATTGGTAAAATTGATCTAAACAGATTAATCATACACAAAGAATTGTGACAAAGAACAATTAATTAAATCTATAGTCACATAGGTTTACAAGTTTTAAGCTATATAATTACCTCTATTTTCAATAGTTATATGTCTTCCTTATTGTATCATGCCTTCTTCCTTTGCTCTATGTAGTTGCAATATTTGACACACACACAAAACAATCTTCTAGAGCATCTTCATGACATAGCCCACAACAAGAATCCTCGCTTCAATACTACTTAATGCAATCTAGCTAAGGGATTAAACTAACTACCCAAGCCAACAAACTTAAAAAAATATGATAAGTAAGAATTTATAAACTCAATGGAGGCATTTAACAATCTAAATTTCATCATTAATTTCTAATGTTGCAATGAAAACCTTAAATAAAGTAATTGTATGCATAAAATAAATCTTGACTACAAAATTACAAACTTGTTGAAAAAAAATCCAAAAATGTCAAAAATAGCCACACCAAGAATTTGATGCTCTTTTTACTTAAATTATTTATGTGTTCTTCTATATTCTTTTTATTGCTTGATTCTTTCCTTTGTCTTTATCCTCTTACTTCAAAGTCTAATAGCATGTTGATAAAAAATAACACCATTATTATTCTGAATGCCCCTACCATCAAACCCATGCCTTGCCTAGCATTTTTCTCTCCTCCAACACACAAAAACTCCCCAACTTGCATGTCTCAATGTTTCTTTTCTTTCAAAAATGGCCAACTACATTTTGCATTAAAAAAATTAATATTTGTGAAGTCTTTTGGGTAGCCCATCTACCTAGATGCCATATGGATGACAGTTAAAGTATACACCATTAATTTTTAGATTTTGGCCTCTAACATAGCATTTTATTTCTTCACAAGCAATTAAATCAAGAATGGCAATTAATTTTTAAAATCTCAATATTTTTTGTTATTCCTCATTAACTTGTTTTCGAAATTAATATCCAACAAGTGTTTGACACAATGTTAGCATGCAATAGAGACACCAAGAGTCAAGCCTCCCAAACGTTAAGTGGAGTTTTTTTAATCAAATAATTTGAACCAAAATATGAATTCAAAAATCTAAGAAAAGAATTAGCTAGAAAAATATTATAGATTCCTTTTGTTTAATTTGCTAAGCTATTTCCACAAGAACTTATACAAAACGATATCTCCTTAATAATCACTTATTCCATTATTATTTTTAGTTGATGCATGAATGCTCATGAACTTGGATGCTACTACTATCATCCCACACATTTTTCTCCACAAATGGACCCAAAATTTTGCTTTGTTTGGGCTCTCTATGTCTATGGACATTAAAACTTGAAGGAAAGTTGTTGTTTAGCATTTATGTGTAATGTCTCCTTCTTGCATGTGAGCAATTGTTTAGCCATTAGCTTATTTTCCAAATTTTTCTTGTAAGCTGATTGGCATTGGAAAAGGGAAAATAATTTAAATAATTAAGTTGTCAAAAAGTTATTTTTCAATATTTTAATTAACAACTTACATTTAATTATTTTTTAAAAATGTGTTTTAAGTGTGCAAATAAAGTGTCACTAAGCTCAAGGTGATAAAAAGTGGTCATAAGGGCACTTCATATTATTTTATTAAGAAAACTTACTTTTTTCAAAAAACAATGAAAAAAACACTTTTTTTCAAAAAAAAACTATTAAAAATAAAAATGTTTTTTGAAAAAGAAAAAATACTTTTTCCTAAAATAACTCTATAAAGGTTATAAAAAGAAGTTGGGTCTTGAGAAGAGGGGTTACTAGTTATTTTCATTTTTCATTTGCTCTAAGCAAAAATGTGAGTTATTTCCAATTCTCGAGGAACAAAACCCTCTTGAAATACCAAATTTGAGGACAAAAACCCTCCTAACTAGATATGGTGATTTCACCCTGAGATCACATTTGTTTTGCAAGTGATGTTTGTTTTTGTTGGTGCTAAAGATGGAGATTTTTTATGTTTTTTAAGAGGGGTTAGTTGCTTGTTTTTCTTGGTAATATTTACTTGAATTTTCAAATGATTTGATAATAAGATTTTGGTGTGATGGAATTAGTTGGTTGCATTTCAATTATTTTCGTAAGTTTCCAATGCATTAGTACATGTTGTACCTATTGTATCAACAACTAATTTGTTTTATTTCAAATATGCAATTAATAAAAATTCCTATAATGATCGATATTAATTAGTTTCATGTGTTTGGGGTGCATTTTCAATTGTTGTTCAATGATTAGGCTTTTCAATATGCTGATTGATTTTCAATATGCATCAACTCTAATTTTGATTGTTTGTCAACAATACTAAGTTGTATCAACACTATATCAACCTCTTGCTTCAACTTTTAATGTATACTTCAGCTAGGTTGATGAACACACATTTTAGGTATGATATTCCATACTTAGTTTAAGTCTTTTAAACTAATTTATGTTATCACAACAAACGAATTTTATAAGCAAAATATTATATAAGACTTGTTCCAATAGTATATCAATCATTTATGCTATTTTATGGTGCATCCATTCTTGTCTTGTAAACCCCAAATGGTAGAGCCACCAACGGTATATATTTTTATGCATTTTATCTTGTAAAATTGGATGGAACTTATAGTCAATTCATATGCATATCATGCTAATAGGCCTTGGTCGATTCAACACTAGACATAATGTATTCCATTAGTCATTTTTGGCATTGAACAAGCTGGTGTAGTCAATCATTTTGGTTTGAACTAGCTTAAACATTGTGCTAGTGGTTTGCATTAACACAAGTTGTCCACTGAAGAAGTGTCGATTAAGGTCAAGCGTGTCGCTTGTGTGCTATTGTTGATTTTCTGCCATTTCATTATGTTTGCATATATTGTAGTTAGTAATGTCATCAAAACATTGTACGCTCTCACCTTGCCCACTCCAAGATCTAGGTGTTTAGAAAGTGTGAAGGCATTGCATATGCATTTTATATCCAAATACTCAAAAAAAGTCATGGTTTGTTACAATGATATCAAAGCTAGTGGTCTTGCCAACCTATGATTTTTAAAGCAAATATTGTCATGTAGAGTTTGTCATATCATGCATCCTAGTGACAAAAAATAAATACTACCAAAGAGAGTTCAAAAAATAGCTTGAGTTCCCTCAAAACCCAATTCAACAATCAATTCCATAGGGTGGAACTAAAAATTGAACCCCAAAGGATGTTCCAAAAGTGGTAGAGTAGAATATGGAGGATAAAGGCCAAGAGACAAATATGGGTGCTAGTCCTCATGATAAGACTAAAAGGAAATTTGATGTAATGCTAGACATGATGGCATAATTACTCATGAAGATGGACTGAAATATGAGCATGTCCCAACAATAGAATGATGAAGGAAGTATGCTAAGAACTTCAAATCAACATACAAATAATATAAATCAATCCATTAGAATCATTATTGGTCCTGCTACTAGGCAATTTCGGCCTACCTTTATCAAAAGAGAAGAAGAAATCCATGAGCCAAAAGTGGAAGTGTTGATGGTTGATGAGATCAATGCACACTATTATGTTGAGTTATGAGGTTTTCCTCAAGAGATTTGTAACACGTTGTCCTTAAATCAGTTCATTAACTACAAGAGATCCATAAGTGGGACTACATAAGAGAATAGACCCCAAACTCAAAAAAGGGACTACCAAAATTCATTGGGAAAACTAACACTTTCCCCCATTTGATGGAAGCAAGAAGAGCACAACATATGCATGGATTCAAATATTGGATACTTGTCCATGAGACCCATGCCAAAGGATGAGGCCATTAAATTTGTAACTCTTCATCTTGAAGGAGTTGACTATGAATGGTGGTACCATGGGCCAGATACTCAAAGTTATGCTCTCATAAATTCATATGATGAGTTTACTAGTAGATTAATGGAAAGATTTGACAATAAGAACCCATAGGTACAATTTCATGAGTTGGTCTTGCTCAAGTAGTATGGCACAATTAAGAGTTACATTGTTGAGTTTCAAAAACCTGTTGTTATAGTTCCTAATGTCACAAAATTAAGGTTGGTTATGTTGTTCACAGAAGGGTTGACAAAGACACTAAGGGGCTTGGTCAAAGTATTTGAGCTTACATCTTTGCAAGAGGCAATCAAGAGGCCTCTAGCTCTTGAATCTACTCTTCCTAAGAACAAGTTTTAGAAGAAGAGCTTCCCATCCAAAAAAGCCATTCCAAAAGACTTACAATCAACCAAAGTGTTCACCCCCTAAGTCAAATGAGGGGGCAAAAAATGAATTGAGAAAGAAGAAATTATGCTTCACATGCAAGGAGCCTTGGGTTCTTGGTCATAGGTGTCTTGAGAAAAGCCAAGTTCACTACATAGAGGTGGTTTTTGACAAAAGATCAAAATCAAAAAAATTAGAATAATTTGATCCTAAACAAAATTATGAAGAAAATGCACCAAAAGAGCCTAATGAAGAGAAAGCAATTGAAGGTACACTTGCCCAACTTTTGAGCACACAAAAGTATGATCCTTTTAGGATCTGTGGGATGTTGTGTGGCCAACAAATCATTATGTTGATTGATTGTTGAGCCACTCATAATTTTATTGATACAAGAGTTGTTGCTAGAAGGCGATTGAAAACAAAAGAATTTGAAGGATTTAACATAAGGGTTGTTGATGGCTTTACTCTTCACTGTACTAAAAGGATTCCTAAGATGAGCCTCTTGGGAATTATGAAGTGAAGGATGAATTTTGTGTGGTGAGCATAAAAGGTACCAATGTTGTTTTAGGTGTCCAATTGCTTCACTCATTAGATGAGATTACTCAAAATTTTCAAACCATGTTGATGGTAACAGGGTGGTGTTGAGGGGCATGTCTAATGGTATTCCTTATGTTGCTACAACCAAAATAATGAACAAATTATATCATCATGGCCAGGTAGAATGGGCAACCCAATGTTTGATTATGTGTACCCATTCTCAAAAAATTAAGAGAAAGTATCATATAGATGTACAAACTTGGTTGGATAACCACAACAAAGTTTTCAATGGAATACCTCTAGGAAGACCACCAAACAAAGGGATAGAGCACTTGATTGATTTGAAAGGAGCAAAGCCTATCATTACCACTCTTTATCACCATCACATAAAGCATAAGCAAGAGATAGAAAAAGCTATTAAGGAGATCCTTGAGATGGGACATATTTTTCCTGGCAAAAGTCCCTTTGCATCTTCGATGGTTCTAGTGAAGAAGGATGGAACTATGTGCATGTGCATAGATTATCATGATCTAAACAAAATGACCATCAAGAATCGATATCCAATTATGAGGATTGATGAGTTCATTGATGAATTGTATAGTGTGGCCTATTTTTCAAAAATACTTTAAGATCTAGGTATCACCAAATCAAAGTTAGAGAAAAATACATCACAAAAATTGCCTTCTAATGTCACTTTGGATATTACAAGATCTTAGTCATGCCCTTCACCTTGACTAACACACCTGCAATATTCCAATCTTGCATGAACCAAGTCTTCAATCAACAACTCTGAAAATTTGTTTTAGTATTTTTTTTATGACATCTTGATATACAGTAAGACTTGGGAAGAGCACATGAAGCACCTAGATGAAGTAATGGGAATTCTTGAGGCCCAATCCTTGTATGCAAAGGAATCTAAATATGAATTTTTTATTTTAATTTGTTTTTGTATTTGGGACATGTGATCAACTCTAAAGTAGTGAGAGTTGATCAAGAGAAGACTCAGGCATCTTGAATTGGCCACCACCAAAGACTCACTCGTTTGAAAGGTTTCTTTGGCTTATGCAACTTCTACAAAAGTTTTGTGAAGGGATTTTCATAGTTGGCTGTGCCACCAACCAATTTGACCAAAAAGGGGGCATTTACATGGTCTACATCAATGCAAAAAACTTTTGAGTAGAACAAGAAAGTCATGATCATTTGTCCTATGTTGACCATGCTCGACTTCACAAAGCCTTTTGAGTTGGAGTGATGCTTCAAGAGAAGGAATAGGTGCTATTTTGATGTAGAATAAACATCTAATTGCCTTCAAGAGCAAAAATTTGAGGGGAGTGGAAAGGAGCTACTCCATCTATGACAAGGAAATGTTAGCCATCATGCATGCTATGACTAATTTTATATAGTACTTGGTAAGAGGTAAGTTTTATGTTAAAACTTATCATAATAGTGTAAGGTATTTTCTTAGCCAAAAAGATCTTAATAAGAGGCAACAAAAGTTGGTAAGTTGCAAGCTTATGATTTTGACATAGAGAATGTCAAAGGGAAGAAGAACGTAGTGGTTGATGCATTGTCAAGAAGGCCATTTTGAACTCTATGATGGAAACTATTATAGATTGGAAAGAACAAATTCTTGTGGAATAAGTTAAGAATCAATTTGCTACCAATATTTTGGAGGGTACCTTGCAAGATGATAGGTATGTAGTGGTGAATGAGATGATCATGTTTAAGGGAAGAATCTTTTGGTGCCAAAATCTAAGGTAAAAGAGAAGGTTTTGAGAACTTTTCATAATGCTTCCTTGGTTGGTCACCAAGGATATTTCAAGACATATAGATAAATTCGAGAGAGATTTTCATAGAAAGGGCTTAATGACAATGTCATTAAACATATTAGAGAATGTGATGTCAACTAAAAAAAATGAGCATACTTTTCCTACTAGTTCACTACAACCTTTGCCAATTCCCAATAAAACATAGGAAGTAATTCTATGGACTTCATCACCGAGTTGCTTAAGGTACAAGATAAAGATTGCATATATGTTGTTGACAAATCGACTAAATTTGCACACTTATTTATTGTTTCTTCAAAGTAGCTTCCCAAGTTGTTGATTTATTCTTCAAAGAAGTATTTAGGTTGCATGGCTTGCCAAAGAACATTGTGAGTGATAGGGACAACAGGTTCCTAAGCTTGTTTTGGCAAGAGTTGTTTAGATTGATTGAGACTAAGCTCACTCCCAACATTAATCATCACCCACAATCTAATGGGAAAACTAAAATTGTAAACAAATGGGTGGAAGGTTACTTAAGGAATTATGTTTTAGGGCAACAAAGATAAATATGACTTCGTATTGGAAAATATTGTTATAATACTTTTTATCATATGTCAATCAAAATGTCACATCTCATGGCATTGTATGAATATGAAGCTTCTAGCTTCATTGATCTCTTATTTTATGACAATAGAGTACTAAGAGCTAAAGATTTATTACAATAGAGCCAAGATGTGTTGAAAACTCTACAAGATAACCTCTAGCATGCACAAAATCAACAAAAGTTCTATGTTGATTAGCGTATAGTTGAGCACACTTTTGAAGTTGACACTATAGTTTATTTGAGATTGCAATCCTATAGACAGTCTCCTTTTAAAAAGAGTAGAGTTGAGAAACTTAAGCCACGATTTTATGGTCCACTTAGAATCATTAGAAGAGTTGGAGAAGTGGCTTATGATTTGAAGACACCAAAAGGAAGCAAGGCGCATAATGTATTTCATGTTTCTCACCTTAAGAAGGCACTTGGTCACAATGTGGTTGCTTTTGTTGAGTTGCCTCCATTAGATGAAGAAGGAAACTCATCTTGATTCCTGCGGCAATTATTGAATTCAAAGGACACAAATTAAGGAATAAAAGCGTTAAAGAGTATTTGGTGAAATGGAAAAATCTTCTAGTTGAGGGTGTTACATGGGAAAGAGAGTAGGTTTGGAGCATCCTGATTTGCAATTACTTGGAGACAAGAAATTTTGGAGAGGTAGGATTGTAATGTCCCCTTCTCGTATGTGGGCGATTGTTTAGTCATTAGTTTATTTTCCAAGGTTTTCTTGTAAGCTAATTGGCATGGGAAAAGGGAAAATAATTTAAATAATTAAGTTGTCAAAAAGTTACTTTTCAATATTTTAGTTGGCAACTTACATTTAATTTTCCTTTTAAAAAAAGTTTTTTAAGTGTGCAAATAAAGTGTCACTAGGTTCAAGGTGTTGAAAAGTGGTCATAAGGACACTTTATATTATTTTATTAAGAAATTTTGTTTTTTTGAAAAAATCAATGAAAAAACAAAAAAATTGGAAAAACAATGAAAAACAAAAAAAATAAAAATGAAAAAGCAATGAAAGCCATTTTGTCCTAAAATAACTCTAAAAAGGTTATAAAAAGAGGTTGACCCTCTTGGAATACCAATCTCGGAGACGAAAACCCTCCTAGTTGGGTATAGTGATTTCACCCTGACATCACATCCGTGTTGCAAGTGAAGTTTGTTCTAGTTGGTGTTGAAGGTGAGATTTTTTATGTGTTTTGACAAAGGTTTGTTGCTTGTTTTTTCTTGGCAATATTTACTTCAATTTTCAAATGATTTGATAGTAAGATTTTGGTGTGGTTGAATCGGTTCATTAGACTTTGATGACTTTTATAAGTTTCCAATGCATTAGTACCCATTGTACCCATTGTATGCATCAATTCTGATTTTGACAATGTGTCGACGATACAAAGTTGTATTAGCACTGTGTCAACCTCTTGCTTCAACTTTTAATATATACTTCAATTAGGGTGATGACCATGCATTCTGGCTATGATATTCCAAGCTCATTTTAAGTCTTTTAGACTAATTGTAGATGATTGATTTTGTAATCAAAATATTATATCAAACTTGTTCCAACAATATATCAATCATTTATGCTATATTTTGTGGTGCATACATGCTTATCTTATGAACCTCAAATGGTAGTACAACTAGAGGTATATATTTGTATACATTTTATCTTGTAAAACTAGATGGTTTACCACTAGTTCATATACATATCATACTAATAGGTCTTGGTCGGTTCACCACTAGACCCAATGTATTTCATTAGCTTGTTTTGGCATTGAACAAGTTGGTGTAATCGACCATTTTGGTTTGAACCATTTTACACATTTTGATGGTGGCTTGCATTAACACACAATATCCATTGAAGAAGTGTTGATTGAGGTTGGTTGTGTTGCCTGCATGCTATGGTCAACTTGTCGCCATTCATTATGTTTGCATACATTTTAGTTAGTAGTGTGGTCAAAGCACTCTATGCTCTCACCTTGCTCACTCTAAGATCTAGGTGATCAAAAGTGTGAAGGCATTGCATATGCATTTTATATCTAAAAAAATTCAAAAAACATGGGGTGGTTTGTTACATTATGCAAACTCAAATGTTTAGATTTGTTTTAACACATACTATCCTCATGAAGTAGAGATGCAATTACTTTAACATCTCTCTTTAGATGGCAAACTAGTCTTGCATCTTACAAGAAAACCTCCAAATTCACAAGGATCTAGCAAAACAAGTTACTAGCATTCATGAATAGTTCAAAAGATTGGAGACCAATCATGGTGATTGTGCCAAACAAGCCAAAGGGATAGATGTTCATTTTCAATTTCGATGATAATCTATAATGAAGGTTTCTTCGATATAGCCAACTACCAATATATGAGGAATGTTCAACAATTTGTGAACCAATAGGTTGATAGGGCTAACATTGGCAATGCTTGGTCTATTATGGAAGAATTTGAATGGTAGCTTTATAGTCATTTTGTTGTTCCTAGCCCATGTTGACTAACTTCTTTGTATTCTAAAACTTTTTTTATGATCTTGCGACTCAATGATCTTACTTTTATTTGATATTAAAAATTGAAAAACTAAATGCCACAATATTTACAAATGTTTCACTTCTTTTCCAATCATGACCTTTCATCAAAGCCATTAAATAACAATGTTTAAAGCCAAACATCCAAAATTGGGTAGGTGTTATTTTGAGTATCCTATTGTTTCAAATAGCCTCATTATAAGAAAACATAGAATGAAGGTCCAAATAATATTTTTCTAGTAGAATATAAACATCCTGCAATGCCAAATTAGCACATTGCAGCATCAAGTTCAAAAATTATTCCCCCCTTTACCTAAGAGCAAAGGTCTAAGGGGAGATCTATTCCACTAAATTTCTCAAGGCATGGTCATAGGCTCTGCATGAATTATTACATCCTTCATCTCAGAGCCAAGATTTAGGGAGTTTCAAATATGACAAATTCTCAAGGCACAATCACAACTTTAGCACAAATTATTACCTCCTTTAGCTATGAGCCAAGGTTTGAAGGAGTATCTATGTTGTCAAATCTTCCAAGCACAATCCCAACCTTATCCCTTTAGAGTGTCAAGTCCTTGCACTCAATAAGATTTGATTCCTAATTGACTCCTTGCAAACCATTCAACTTCAAACCTCAAACCACTTCACAACTTTATATTTTTTTGAAGAAAATAATATAACACTTATTTTTTTGTGAGAACACTACACCGTTATTATTAGCATCATATCAAACCCATTCTATAACTACCTTGCAAGACTCAAGGAAGCCACCAAAGGTTGCAAACATTTATTTTGGACGTTGTGAGGGTCATCAAAACTTCCACAAAAATATAGTAATTTAAGAAAAATAAATATCATTTTGATAATGAAAATAAAGATAACCAATAAGACTAGAACATTGTGGCTGATGTGCATTCTCTTTCTAACAAGTACTGAAAAACCTATTAATTACTTGAAATTGTGTATTCATCTCCTTCAATTCCCCAAAAATGTAGAGTGATTTGCTCACCTAATGTGAACTAGTTAATACGATGTGCAACTTATTTTAGTTAACTAAACATTACACTATAAAGGGTAGAAGAATCACAAGAGGGGTTGAGTTTCACAACACACTAACAACTATTACAACTTGTCTAAAGAATTATTTCCCTATATGTAGCATTTTTACAAGCCATCTTGTCCACATTTATCAAGCAACACAAAAATTAAGAACAAAGAAGCTTTAGAATTTGGCCCTCAAGTTGTCTAATTGATTTCCATACTTTTTTTCAGTTTGCTCTACTTGTCTCATTCTTAATGGCCAATAATCCAATGTCTTTGGGCCTTTTAGGTCCATCTATCAAGGATGTCCTTTAGCCCCTATTCATTACGTACTTTCCGCTACGAGCTTTGGAAATCTTCTAGCCAATTATGTTTCCCAAAATTTAGTCAAAGGTATTTCTTTGTCCAATTCCTTGGTTCATTTAGTGAGTGGGCATTTTGTTGTTGACTCTTTTCTTATTCTTTTGGAAGACAAGGGTAACATCTAACAAATCCTACATTGTTTGGATATTTTATGTAAAGTGTCAAGTTCCAACTTTCAATGGCAAAAAACTAAATGTTGTAGGCAATCTTTCTCACCCAAGTCTTCCTAGCTTGACACTTTTGGGTGGAGATGGATTGAGCATGGAGAAATTTTTAAATCCTTGGGCATTTCTTTTGCCTTTCTAGCCTCCCTCTCCTCTTTATGGCAAGTTGTATCCAAAGTTGAAAAGAAGTCAACTTACTAGATTACTAAGCCGTTATCTCTAACAAGGAAATTCCATACATGTTCAAAGATCTTGGCGGTTACTCGCGTCTACTACTCTTCACGTTTGGTTCCTTCTAAAGATTCTTAGGGATTTTCTTTGGGCCTCCTCTAAAAATCAATGAGATTTCCATTGTGTGGCTTGGGAGTTTTCTTGACACCCACACCACCTTGGAGGGCTAGGTTTGATTTCCACTCAATGGTAAGAACTAACCTTGTGTGCTAAATGGATTATCTAAGCTCTTGAAAGCAAATGAGGCCTAAAAAATCTTAGTG
Source organism: Sequoia sempervirens (assembly GCA_007258455.2). Lineage (NCBI taxonomy): Eukaryota > Viridiplantae > Streptophyta > Pinopsida > Cupressales > Cupressaceae > Sequoia > Sequoia sempervirens. Next base: position 225,296 of record VDFB02337955.1, read on the forward strand.
TATCATTGCATCTTTACAAGTGTTCCTTATGAGAGACAAGCTTAGAAGGGGATTGACCTTCACACCCTTCTTATCATGGAGTCCATCCAAATTCAAGGTACTTTTTGTGATGAAAAGCATATCGAGAGCCTTGGAAGCCAGTAAACCCTAGTTGGTTTGGAATGACAATGCCTTTCATTTAGGGCTTTCTATTAATCAACAATCTATATGTCAATTCCTTGTTATCTCTTGTTAATATCATCCTCTAGACAAGACTCTATGGGTCCATGCTTTGAGGTTTTTCAAGAAAAGAATCAAGACCTTTTCAAATCTTATTCCCAAAAAGATAACTTTCTTACTAAGCCTAAAGCCAAGGTTAAGTTTCAATAGACCAACTTGGACCTCAAAACCTTCCAAGTTGTTATTTACTTTGTGCCACCAAATATAATTCACAAGATTGGAGTTTGTTGTTTCAATCCTTGGTGAGAAGATTGGAAATGGTTTCCCAATGCACAATTTCACAATTACAAGCCTCGTACAGGGTATTCTTGGCTCTCTACACATTTGTCTATCATGCCTTTTGTAGACCAATGATGGTTGTTGTAATCCTCTTTGAGTGCTTAGCAACATAGGTTTCAAACAACCATTCTAGAGCCAAAGCTTGCTCATTTTGCATGGTGTATTCTTTTCCAAGGCCTTCTAGTTGGCACCAAATTAACTCATTAGGATCAAGGATACTTGATGCCTATTTTGTGGTCATCAAGAAACCCTCAAGCACCTTTGCTAGTTTTGCCCTAGAGCTCAAGTTGCATGGACTTAGATTCATTATTTTTCCAAACCCTTTTGGCCTTAGCCATTCTCATGGCATATGGTTTTGTAGGGGTATTAGCCTAAAACCCCCTCTAGATAACCAAATTTAGCATGCTCTCAAGATGGGGATTCATTTTTGCATATGGAAGGATAATAATTCTACTTTATTTTCTAGATGTTCTATTGGTATTAACTTCTAACTTTACACTAAGGCTATGCTTTGTTCTAATGTGCTTAAACAAATCCAAGTGCATGCTAACATGATTGCACTAGAGGTGACACATCTTCAAATGCTATTAGATCATTGGGGTAATGCCATGTGCAGTGTTGCTAGAATCCCTCCAACTCCTACCTCTAGTCAAAGCTATCCTCCACCTCATGGGCAGTGTCAAAGGCATAGCTACTCTACTCGTGGTGAACAAAATGCACACTCATGCCTCTCAAGCTCCTATGAGACTAACCAAAGATTGGTCTCAAAGAGGATGGTTTTGACCCACCTACCACTACTTTGCCTCTCCCCGAGCACTTGGCCATGGGTTTGGTGATTGGCCAAACTCTAGCAAATTCCCTCGTCTTAATCTTGTTATATCACATGTTCATGACACTCAACCTCTAGATGAAGACAAAAAAGAGATACTCTGGGCCATGCTAATGTTTGGGTTAAACCAAATGATTTGGACCCTCATACCAGTGCTTTAACTCTTGCCACATAATAGCATGTTCTTATATTTTGTTCCGAGTTTTATCTTCATTTGACTTTGTGGTGCAACTTCTTCCACCCACCTTTTTCTTGTGGATACGTGTATTATTATTTTATAAATGATAATACAACACTTATTCATTAAAAAAAAAAAATTCTCACCCTAAAAATACCTATGAAACACCCATTACATAGAGTTTAAATTTGACAAGAAGAATTACAGAAAAAAGTTCAAAACCTTAGTTAAAAGGGCCCATGACCACAAAGAATAGCCTCCATGGATAAACATTCTATTAATCTACTTTTTGAAATTTTATGTTTGAAACGTAACCACTGCCAACTTTTAATTCTAAACATGGATATTGCTGAGAAATTAACAAATTTAAACAGCCAAAGACTGCACGAAGTTAAGCAGGTAACAAGTGGTATAAACACCTACCCAAACTATGTCATATATTCTACATTAGTTGACCAGATGACTATAAAACATGAGCAGTTCCGTTAACATTGGAGGAAACTTCAATGACAAAACAAGAAAGATATTTTCAAGGATAAATAATCAGTCACATACTCTAACCAAACAATCGCCCCTAATTATATTTTGGAACTGATATCATCCCATTTTACCAGCTGCCAGAAGAGTTGAACCAAAAACAGATAAAAACTACACATACAGGTACCACTTCATTATAAAATAAGGAAAGACTCCATGTTCTCTGTTTAATTGTCCTCTTAATATTGAAAGCATCTCTACACACATCCTGAATGAGTCACTTACAATTTGCAACAGAATGAAAGAAAGCAATGGTACATGTGTGTTACTCTTTATTTAAATAGACATGTAATAACTATGTTGTACTATAGTGCAAGGCAGTACAAAAGAACTTCAATTAGCCAATAATCCACATTGCTGCAAGGAACAAAGAACAAAAAAGGGCACACTAATTTATTAATCTTTTTACCCTTATAGAAGGGGTCTTCAGTTATCATTGTTAAAAGGATCACCTTCTGTACCTTATTTGTCACTATCGCAATGATTAAGCTTCGTACCACAGCCTTTTCGTCTATATCTGTTTACTTTGTTTGAATAGATTGTAAGATACTTTCTTAATTTTGCCCTGCATACTACTTGACCGTATAAAGCATTGTTTTTAGTTCTGGAATGAACCTTTCGAATTTTTTTGCATTCATTACTATAATGATTTGCTTGCCTAAGTATGTCTCTTTCTACTGATTTGCATTCTGTGTTGTCATGCACTTCATCCTGCACACACGACTGTTTTCCACTGCATAAATGACTGAAGTAAATGTTAGGATTACGAGTAGAGGATTGCACAATCCCAGACAAGTGGGATGGTCTGATAAGCTCAATAAAAGACCGTATCTCAGAGAAGCAACAATGTAGAGAGTACGGCACTAAGTACAGCTTCCCACCAACCGAAGTGACAGAATTTTTCGATGATTCCAGATTGCAATTTTTCCTTAGTCTTGCACTTGTGGAAGCTCTTTCTCCTCCAATATACCTATCCAAACTTCCTCCAATTTTACTGCAGGCCATGTTCAGATGGACATTCTCACAAATGGAGCCTTCAGTGCTAGTAGACTGAAAAAGAAATGAAGAACCTGTGGGAAGAATACCAATTGTGGGATGCATTGAGTTCAACACATCTAGAGTCTGGAGAGTGAGACTATAACGTGGCACTGCACGCACTCTGGTAACAGATGCATCTATTGTGAAAACATCAGGAAGCCCGAGAAGATGCATAGTTTGTAGACGTTCAGGTCGAACCCAGATCTGTGCAGAAGTAAGGTAAATTCAACTTCCATACATTTCTTTCATGCTTTTCTTTATTTCTCTTTCCATTCATGTCAAATAACAAAATACTGTTCAAAACATGAAAATGCTTTCTAAGAAATCAATACATACCAAATATCCTATAGATGAGATTCCACTAAGATAAAGAGATGCATTCCTTCATGACAGATTAGCTTAACAAGCAGTTGAGACACCTTCAGGCAATGTCCATATCCATGAACTGAAGACACCTAGATAATATATTATCATCTCCCTGATATTTCCTGACCTAAAATCATTGATGATGTTTAAGAAAGATTGTTTCGAAACTAGCCATAAACTACCCTTCTAATGAAGTATTAATATTATACAAGGTTGCCCAAATATGAGCTGTAGATAAACCAACTATCTACAGTACTATCTAAATCCAACATGATGTAACAGTCAATGTGAAGGTTAACATGTCTACGCATACAACAAAGAGGGTTGTAATAGTAAGATGCATTTCAGATGGATAAATCATGGTAGGGAGTTATCCTGACAACTTGAAAACAAATCTCATCTCTTCAAACATATCAGCAATTATGCTTCTCAAAGTTCACAGGAATTATCAGATTGATTACTATTTGGTCATTGATACTAAAACCCTTGTATATGTGATGAAGCACCAGCCAACAAAAGCACTATTAGCTCTTCTTATGAGCATTATGGACACATGATTGTGCAAGCATAGCTGGTATATGTACGTCTGACCTTTCTCCAGCTCCAGATGCTGAAATTTATATCAGAAATATAGAAGCAATGAAGTTTAGTATTTTGCTGCACTTTGCACATTTGTTAGATTGGGAACTGCCAGGAGCAACTGTAGTAGCTTAGTAGTTAGTATACTAACTGAATCACACAGAAATATGGTATTTATGTGGTTCTATCCTAGCACGACATGACATCACACTCACATCTCTGTGATAGCACCTTTCATGGGAGCAAATATAAAACCACAAAATTTTATACCTTTAAGAACCAAAACAATATATTTCCCAGCAAAGATGTGTAGCTAGTCAGGTGCAATTTGAGGCAGTGACAATTATATTGGATTTAACTCACCCAAAAGGCCACAAAATATTTAACTTCTAGACTTAAACAACTCAGTAAAATTCACCAGAAACACTCAATTGTGGGTCTGGTCTAAAGATATAGTTACCGATCTGAAACTTAGTAAGTTTAACTTATTAAAACACTATTCTCTGTTCTAGTCAAAACAACTACGCATGTAATTTGAAAGCATTCTCAACCACTCCTAATTTGTTAGTTTTCAATAAGACCATGATATGCCAGTTTCAAAATCGGTTTATAGAGGTTGCAGATGGCTTTGAGGTGATTTAAACACCTTCCAGTCAAACAACATTTAAATAGGTTTCTGAGAAACAAAGCAGAAATAGGGTAATGTTTTGTCGATCACAATATGGCCATAAACAGCAGAGAAGAATTTTTGCTGATATCATGACACATCTATTTGTATCATTGCTGTTTAAGAAGTGTCATGGCAGTTTTATAATTAGGGGCAGTTTTTCCTGTCTCAGTCAATGGAGGAGAACTGTTGGAAATGCTACAGAGAATAAAGTTGCAAGAATATCGTAGAAGCTAAGGCTGCAAGAGAATATTGAATAACTAATAAAGATTGATGCAATCAACATGAAAGAGACAAGGATTAATAGAAAAAAGATCAGACTGAATTAGAATGTACAGGGTTGAAAGCCAGTTACAAAGCTGCAATGCAAGGGAAAATTCATTTTACAACAAATCATACGACTTTCAATTTACCTGGATGCTACTGCAAATGCAAGACATCACTGCAAACGCTGTGGCATCTAGCTTGAAATAAGTTGGATTACAACTTAAAGTAAGTCTAGAAAGATATGGGAAAGCAGGCAACAACAAAGACAAGGTTGCTTGGCATCTTAATTACAAGAAAAAGACTAAGGAAATGGGCTTAACTGAAACCGAAACATACTATGGGCATGGACAATTAAAAAAGTGCAATACAGAGTAGAAATTGCAGATTATGCGATTTCCAACTCTATAGAGTCAAAGATATTCAGCATTTCAGGGCAAATTCTTTTTAGATTTTTATAATTCTTTTTAAATTTCATTTCCACATTTCCAAGTTTTTTATTTTTATTTTCTGAATTGTTATTGAAGTTTTTAACGTTTTGTAGGGTAATATGCTGCTTTTTTCACTGTTATTTTTTATTTTTCTCAGTTTGTGACGACTTTGTGTAGTGTAGGGCTACATTTATTTTTTGATTTTATTAATATTAGTTTATTTTAAAACATGTTTCAGAGCTATTGCTATATTTTATAATAGCTGCTAGTTCTAGTTTGGAGGCCCAAGAATGAAAAGAACTATTAAATTTGACCAAGAATCACCTCTTTGGTAACGTCATGATGTTCAGATTTTTCCATGGCTCTTTAGTGATAATTAGAAACTTTGCCAAAATTTAGCACTGCTACAAGTGTTACTTAGCTTGCTGCAAATATCCTTCTGCCTTGCCATTGGTGATCAACCTACTACGTGTGTCTTGCACCTTAACCTTGCATATCCACCTAAAACTAATCTTTTTGTGGATCATTATCGCTAAAGAGCCATCACAAAATTGAAACTTCCTCATTAGGAAAATCAGATAATAAGGAAGCTAAAACTCTTGAAACTTCTCAAAAAATATCTCAAACCCTTGTGCAAAATCTAATCGCATATGAGCATCAAAAGAATTACAGCCTTGGTCATTTCCATTTCCCATAGCAACATTACACATAGAATTTTACAAAATAACCAATATCGTTTTCCAAATGAATAGCTTGTTTTGAATGCACCAAATCCTTTAGTACGAAATATAACAAATGTAAGCACTCCAAAAAGGTGAAGTAATGACCATCAAATGATGAAACTCATAAAAGCTTTAGTAATAACCACAACATTCATCAATATATTAGAGTTGCCAGTAGTAGTACATTACATATACATAAAAATAATATGCTTCAATCTAGTCTTATAATTGAATAATCAAAAGACATCAGCAAAATCTAAGGGTACCAAAAGATTAGGAAAAATGGAACTTATAGATAACAATATGTTGGGTAAATTTTGGGGCAGCACCTTACACGTTTGTGTACCTTCAAACTGCCCCCTTTTATTATTCGCTAAAATTTGCTTATCCTAGTTAACTAACCACCAAACTTATTAATTGACCTTCTCTAACTACTTCCTTAACTAAAATGATTCAAAACATTACTCCAAGAACAATTTAGCCACCAATATTTTGGACTAAACTACAACAACAAACTCGAGCCCTTAGCCCCAAATAATTATTACATATCATAGATACTAGAGGTGGGATGATAAAGATATTACATTACAAATGACCCACCATTGCAATTAACTCGCATATATCCACCAACATAGAATCCTAATGGGCTAACCATAACATCTTCCAATGGACTCTACTCATATCACTATGCCCAACAACTCTAAGTGGTCTTTAAAAAATAATGTTAGGCTGGTTTAATTAATTAGGCTCACATTTTAAGACAACACTAAAAGACATAACACCCTTAGGACTTTCATAATAACATGACAATCCGTTTAAAAAGGCTTACCGCACCAACTTACAACTTTCCCTGAAATCATTACTTTCAGCACAATCACAGTGGCCCCCATTTTGTTTTATTTATTGACTGTAAATACAGCCTTCAAATCTTCTACTGTTAAGTTTGAACCAAACTTCTACTTTCTATTACTCCAGTGGTTCATCTCTATAACCTTGGCCAAAGAGAAGGTTAACCCCTTATGAGAATGTTCGGATTCAATTCTTCTTTGAGTTCAAGTATTAGGCCATAACGTTATTTATAATACCCTTGTGTTCACTTTAAGTTTTGTTTTCTCTAATTTGTAAGTGGAGATTAAAAATTATCCACATTCAACATTCAATGAATAGTAGGCGATAATGAGTTGTTTTCTCCTGCTTATTTGTCCTTTTGTGAGGTGGAAAGATTCTACTAAAAAGTGGATACTAATCCTACTAGTTGTTATGTAGCTCTCTTTCCACTTGTGCATCCATTTTGAAGGAAACACTAGTTATAAATTGATATGTATGGGAATATTTGTGTTCCTATGAAAAAACTAAAAAATCTTTAATAATTGTTTTTCTTCTACTTGATCCTCTATATGCTTTTCCATTCTAAATGCTGCTCACTGACAATTTTAAAGAGATGTCACTTAACATTTATCTGTGAATGCTTCATGCATCTATTCTTCATATTGTGTTAGTTATATCGAATCTTTGTATCCTTTGGTGGTTTTATTTGCAACTTTTGAAATTTTCCAATACATGAGGTTTTTTTTCTCTTCTTATAAATCTCATCTCAACTTTCACAATTTGACATCCTTACAATTATATTGTACATTTTATGTATTCCCTTGCTTGATTAAATCTTAATCACTTATTGTTTGCATTGTGAAACACATTATGAATGAAACCCTTTATTTGTTAGTTTCTCAAAGTGGTGTTTGTTTTGGAGAAGGCACAAGCCCTACGAAAGAATTTTTTAGAAAGAAGGGTATGAAGATACAACAAGACTCCCAGCCTCTTAACATCTCAAAACTAAACAGAAAACAACATCCCCCGCCAACCACCTTGTATCTGAATAACAAAAGCCACCAAGAAAAATGATTCTATCTTGCACTACACCAAACCCTAATAAAGCCCCACTTGAAATGTATGTAAAGGGATATTTGTTGTGGTTTAAAAATGGAATATCCTTTCAATTTTAGAAACAATAAATTCACCAACTCCCCCTTACCAAACAAGCTGAACAAGAATTATAAAGGTCATATACTATTTTTAAAAAAATCATATGGAAAGTTTCAAACTACAAAGTGTAAAAATCACTTAAATATAATTAATATAAACAATAACCAGTAAATTTATTTATAAACATACCTTTGTCTTTAAAGTGTTTGCAATGTGAAGCAGCAACTCTTCCTTACCCAATGTATCAATTCCTATAACGATATCATGCTTGGGATGAAGTAAAATAATGTTAACAATCTGCAGTCCTCCCAAACAGACAAATATTTGAATCAACAATACAGATAAAAAATGCATTACAAAAATAAGGAATAGAAAGAGTGATGTATGTCCAGCATATATGTATTTTTCAAATATGCAATCCAAAGACCTACTAGGTGAAGATAAAATAGTTGTAATTTCGCTTCAATATTGTGAAACAGTTAATATCATATTCATTATTGGGATTTCTAACACGGATAACCAAATGGCAGGTCTCAAAAGTCCAGTGTATTGGTCAAACAAGATGTAAGTATAAGAATAAGATGATGAGAAGAAAGCAAAGAAAATAAAGAGAATGAATCATGCAATCATGCATAGGTCTTTAATGAGAAAAATAATATTTAACTAGAAATCAATCACAGGCTACAAAACCATGAATGTTGAGAACATCAGAAGATGAAATCTACTCTATTAAGTTTATCACAACAAATTTTTCTGCTCTAGATCATTTACTTACCGTCATGATCATTTGTAAATACAAACCCAAACTTGTACCCAAAAAATCAATTGTTAATTTTAATAGCAATAAATGAGTGGAAAGTGATGTACATACACTTGATTAATATTAACATGTTATTTTTGGTTGCATCAACCAACACACTAGTCATAGCATATTTTATATGAACATTTTGTGTTGGTTATTAAGGGAGCTCTCTTTTACTTCAAGAAGGTTTATTGCCTACTTTTATCGGAGATCATGTACATTGCCAATGTGCATAACTAAGATATTCTCATTCCCAAAAATTCCATCTCGTGCATAATTAATAAACTCTCATTCCCACAAACTCTATCTCACTTCTACAGTCTACTACTTTGAATGGTGTTTCCTATATGTGTAATTTATACGGTTCTTATTGCTTTCAGTACAAAATAGTTACTTCTTGCTGATTTTCCCTTTATATTTTTGGATCGTATATCCAAGATCTAGTGTTAATATAGCATGTAGCAACCTTCAAGTTGTACTTTAAATTTTCACTTTTTTTCAAGGACTTTCTAAAATTAATTTCAACTAAGTTAAATTATCTATAATATAGTTTGAATTCTGTTTCTTATACTAAGTCTCTACCTTTTTATCATCAATTGAAATGTGTCTCCGTTTACTCCAATTGATGTTAGAACTGTTGTTTACTCTCATGCATTATTTAAAAATTTGTTTATAAATATTCCCATACACTATGATCTATGTTCTCTTCAATCCTAAAATGTGTTTGACAAGACAATATCTTTACTCACACATTTTGTATCATTATTGGCAATATAACATTATTTGTTGCTTCTCTCTTGTGTGGAGAAAGTTATTTGGTGTTGCAAATAGATCATTGCCCTTAAAAGTCCTTTGTGTGACTTCAACATGGTATCAAAGCTTTGATTCTTACAAGCCCTTTCTCAATTTTGAAGAGATTTTCCCATCATCTTTTGTTGGATGCATCCTGGTCCAAATATTACCCCACAATTGAGTCCAGAAGGGCCAATCTATTAGGATTAATTGTAAACTTGATATATTTTTGTAACAATCATTTTTTAAGATTTTTTTAGGCTCCCTACCTCAACCATACAACATTCATGCAATCTACACAATCACATGCATCATATGTACCTTTCTACAACTTGTTCCCTATTCATTGACACAATAAATTTAGAAGAAAAAAAATTCAAAGGTTTGCATTTGATTTATTAAAGTTTTTTCAATTTAAAAAAAATAGTCTAAATCTGCAAAATGTGCAATACTATGTAAGTTGTACAAAGATGTCAACCCACATGTCCCATCCGTCACAAGACTTATTGCGCTTAGTGTTTGTTCCCAATGCCCAAGGGCTACACCTACGGACCAAGTGCTTGAGCACTTAAAGCACCCAACCCATCATATAGCTTTGTCCACTCCACCCAAGAAGTTGTGATGCCAATCACATGTCGTGCCACTAGTCCTCCGCCCACAAGTCAAATCCGCCATTGCACTACCCAAATAGAGCCACTTAGCCAACATGTCACCCAATAGCCAAGACTATTTCTTAGCCCCCCCTACAAGCATTTTTTTCCAACAAAGCATAACTTTGCGCCACAATATCAGATTTTTGCGTTCAAATTGGGGGCATTGGAAAGCTATTTTTGAATACTTGCAATGATGCAAATAGTTTTTACAATTTTTTCTCCAAATGCCTAACTTTTTCAGCTTGAAGATACAACTGCATTCTTTTTTGCAACAGCCATAACTTTTCCATACAAAGTCAAATTTAGGCAAATTATTTTCAAATTGCTTAAAAAATTGTAAGGATTTTGATTGTAACTTCCATTTTCCATTTTGCAAGCTTTTTTTTAATTGTAATCACCATGCATTATAAAGTTAAATGGTTGATTTAAACTTGTTAATTGTACACATTGCAAAAATTAATCATTGTTATTTGTTTGGGGGGCTTGTAAATACATACTTAATACATTCTAGGGGGTGTAAGGCACAATTTAAATGCCCTTCTATCTTTTCTCCCTTGGGGTTTTTTTGCTAATCATGGTAGAACCTAGGACTATAGCTCCTTACTCCACACAACTATCATACATGAAAATTGAAAATGTGATGACTACTACAAGTTAAGAGACATTGACAATTCTTAAATGAAAAACCATCTGAATTCACTATGGAGTTTGAAAATTTTGCTAATACCAAATTAATTGAAATCATAGGGCTCATGAGATTGCATGTATCTAATAATTTGTTGTTTCATATTGCAGAGTGCACAACACCTAGGCAAGTTTGGGATAAACTTAATGGATTGGATGGTATAGTTAATGAATCTTAAATCTTGCAACTTGAGGGAGATTTGACATCACTCTCTTCAAATGACTTCCCTATCATTCAAGATTTTCTTGCAAAGTTCAAATTGATTTCATCACAATTGAAAGGATGTGGACATGATAAAATTAGTAAGGACTGTGTCTTCTTGATTCTATCAAAATTGAAGGGTCCATTTTAGGTGTTTTCATCTACTTTCTATTCTACTATGGATGCCTTAGGAAAAGAATTTAAGATGCCTAGATTTGAGTTGGTTTCTAAGCATCTTACTAAGGATCAAGCCAAGTTAATTAAGATGGATGCACTTCCTAGTTCCAAAAGCCAAGCTTTAATGGCTCAATCTTCCAAGGGTGGAGGCAAGAATAAGAAGAAACCTAAGACAAAATCTCCTTCAAGTAGAGAGTCTCCCTCCAAACAGAAGTAGAGGAACACCCCCAAGTTCACTCCTTCCACTTCTTCCAAGTCTAGTGGGTTTCCTCCAAGACAAAGAAGAAGGCAAGTGGTACTTGCACTTTTTGTGGCATTTCTGATCATGATGAGGTTCATTAATTTAAGAGGTTAGAGGCATTAGAGGAAGCCATGCAACGACAAAATATCTCTATACCCAAATCCTCTTCCACAAGCAAAAGGAAAGCTCTTTCTAAACGAGGTTTGCATTCATCTACAAATAGTTTGATACTTGATTTAGGTGCTTCACATCACATTACCAATTCAAATGATCTACTTGAGTCTCTTTCTAATAACAGTACTTCTCAAATTGTAGTGGGTAACTTCACAAATTCCAATTTTAGGGGCAAGCACCATTCAATTGCAAGATGATTGCATTGAGAATGTTTTTCTTGTTCCTAATATGTTGACAAACCTTCTCTCCATAAATTAGATTTGTCATTTTGGGTATGGAAAGACACTTGAGTTTACTCCCCATGATGTATTTATTCAACAACTACAATGTCCTAAGAAATTTGTTGCTTCAAGGATAACTGATCATGAGGCCTGTTTTTACAAGTTTGATGGATTTGAGTCTACATCAAGTTCATCTCTTATAGTACAGGACAATTCATTGAGCAAGCTTGTCATGAATAGTTTGATCACTTGAACAATAGGTATTTTCAAAAGTTGAGCACACAAGACTTGGTTAGTCTTCCTAGGATTTTATGCATAGAGGGAGTTTGTTGAGGTTGTGTTCTTAGCAAACATCATCAAGATCCATTTCTTAAGGGTAAAGCCACTCCTACTAAGGCACCCCTAGATTTGGTCCATAGTGATCTTATGTTATTTCTAACTCCATTTTTAGTGGCCAAGTATGTGCTCACCTTTATTGATGACTTTTCAAAATGCACACGGGTGTAATTTCTTAAATACAAGAGAGAGATTCTCACCATATTCAAAACCTTCAAAGCATTTCTAGAGAAGCAATCAAGTCTTTCTCTTTGATGAAGACGTATAGTCTATAGATAATAGGGGGTAGTATGTGAACCAAACATTTCAAGATTTTTGTAGTGTGCATGGTATTCAACATCAATACACAATTCCTTAAACTCCTCAACATAATGGTACAGATGAGAGAAAGAACAAGATTTTACAAGAGATGACCAATTCTATGATTCAAACTAGGTCAATGGCTCCAACATTTGAATCGAAGCAATCAGTTGTGCCAACTACATTCAAAAGCATATGTCTCACAAGGCAATGCAAAATATGCCTCATAGATTTATTATTGTAATAAATCTATTGATACCCTGTTGGGTTTTTCATTCTTGTCATTCTAATATGTTTATTTGCAAGGTTTTATAAAGAATCTATTTCTTTGTTACTCTCTTCCATACCTTCTTGAAGGGTGAACTCTTTTTTGTTTTATGATCATCACATTCCTTCCAAATATTGAAAAAGTGTCATAGGAAGTTGCTCCTCTTCTCTTCTTTAAGTGAGCTCCCCTCATTTTTCATTCTTCTTGATTTGGAAAAGTGTTGTGGGAAGTTGCTTTTCCTTTCTTCTTTGAGTGACCTTCCTTCCTTTTCCCTTGTTCCTCCTTACTTATTTCTCCTCTTCCCTTCTTCTCCTTTTCTTTTCCAAAGGGTATTTCCCATTGAGTCAAATCTGATTAGTAGAGGGTCTCATTTGTGGGTGTCTCATTCCTTCTTTAAAATTAACAAATAATATTGGAAGAATTCTTCTTGATTCCTCCTTTGATTCAAAGAATCTTCTCATTGTGCTCTCTAATTTAATTCTTGACACTCAGCTTAAAAATTGTTTAATAAGCTTCTTACTCTATTTTCCCTTATCTTTGTTTTCCCATATTTGACACTCACATTGGATTATTCATCTCCTTTTTCCCTACACATATTTAGCATGGCAAACAGATATTGTAGATTTATTTGATGTTAGTTTACACACAACATATTTATAACTTGCAGTCAAAAATCTAAGCACATGCACATACAAAATCTATTTGACTACCTATAGAGGTCAAAAGACCAAAATAGGGGCTTAACAATTTTAGTAGGCCCTTATCCAGCCATCCCCCTTTCTCCATTTGTCTCAAATGCAAGTTCAACATTTTTGACATTACAAAGTGGAAAAACCTTTTGGTGGCACATGGTTTGCTTTATCTATTATTGTTTATATTCTTTCCAGTTTACTTTAATTTTAAAACAATTTATTTATGTGAATACTCTGTACTTTGTTTGTTCTTTACCTATTCTATTTTGCAGGTAATTATACACAGGTTTGTCATTTTTTCTTTTCTATGCACATAGGATGCAAACACAATTGCGCTAACATCCTTACAACCAATGTGGGGTCTTTGTAACAAACCAATCCTTGTACCAGAATCAAGTTTCAATGAATCAACATTGAACCAAATTTCATGTTCCTTGTTTGTAGTTACATTCTTTGCATATCTCCTTTGTGTGATCTAATTCGATTGTCAAAAGCATTCCCTTCTTACAAAAACTAAAATCAAGGACATTAATTAGACTAATCTTCAGTTTATTTCTGATTTTCTATCTTCTAATTTTAAAGGAAAGTATCCTGATGTTAGTTTAATTAATGCACATTTCAGTTTAATCTCCCCTCAGTAGTAAGGTATTTCAAAATTTTGTCTTTTAGCATGATTAAACACTACCTAATCTCATTAGTCATCATCTTGTGGCATCCTTGAGAAGTGCATTAATGTTAGTGGTCCCAATGGGTTAATGCCAACTAGCACCATCCATGGGAAGTATATGTGACACCTATGTCATGGTTAAGGTTGGGTGGAGTGAAAACTGACGAAGTATTCCAAACTTGGCTATGTTAGCGTGGTTGTAAAATCAATGCGCTAACCATCATCAAGTTTAAGAAGGGAAGTTAATAGTGAATAAACATAGACCATACTACCTACGTTAGTAATGTTGGTAGGGGTTATAGTGGCTCAAGTTGAAGAGGAAAATTCAAAACAAGTAAACATTGACTAGGTTAACTTCTCTCAATTGTGTGAGAGAAATGCATGACGATTAGTAAAAGTCAATATTAACATTTTCTATGTAGGCTTCAATTTTATGTAAAGTTGTATAAATATCAACACAAGCTGATCATTAAAGTGAACAAATTTTTGGAGTACTGAATGTGGGTGCTGATTATGAGTGAAGGGAAAATTCTTATGTATGAAAAATCTTGAAATGTACCATTTCACATTGATGCTCTCAATAAGTTTTGAACAATCTAAACATGTCGGTCAAGCTTTTCCATAACAAAGTCTTGACAAAATTGTTGAATTCCTCAAATATTTCTTGTGAACATCTAACATACAGCTCGTACTGTATCTAATCATGGTACCAAGTTTTGGTCCAAAGTTAAAAATAATAGCCTCTAAAATCACTCAATAATATAACAATTAAAGATTCAATTTTTTCTTTCCCATATTCTTATTGCTTATAATTATTTAGTTCAAGATTCAACTTGAAGTTTCCCATTTTGTGCTATCTGTGGACATGATTCATTGTTTCCTGATGAATTGGGCTTCTAGTGCAACAAAACTTGCAGGTTTCAAGGCAAGCTTAGCATGATCATTTCCACATTTCCCTATGTTTTTCTATTTTTTAACTGTCACAATGGCCAAACAAAAAAATACATATTGATATGATTGTTGACATCCATGTCAAGAATGTTTGCAAAGAGAAATAATTTTAAAGATCACCTACTCCAAAAGGAAAGCCTTTAAGAAAGCCTAATGCATTGATGGTGGGGTATGTATAAAGTATCTCAAAAGCTCGCCTCTAATAAGCATCTATCATAGCAATTGGAGAAGACAGCCTACACTACACATTTTTTTAATGAAGCTCTTGTATGAATCCTTAGATTGCCATAATATTTAGGAACAACGATGTGAGGTTAACATACCAACTCATTTAATATTTGTTTATTTCATGCACATTGCAATATTTCACAATATTTATTTCCTCTAGCAATTTCAAATCAAGGAAAAAAATTTAAAAAGAACACCACAAGAGTAATCTTCTAAAAAAATAGACAAACCTTGATAGATCCTACATAGCAATTTTTAATGAAAAGCATTCAAGTCATCTCATCTCCCTTCCAAGATAAACAACAAGGTAAACCTAATGAAATTCTCAAATTGTGTAATTTAACAGCCCACATAGGTGCAGCAAAAGCACATTACAATAAACTTTACCTTCTCAGCTGCGACACTACGAGGAGGAAACTCAAAGCCTGGATTGCAAAAGGTATTGTCTAGATGAAGATAGAGGACCTTGTCTCCACCAAGTGCAGTAAGGAGTTGCTCCTTACCAATCATAGAACTCCGACCCTGGACCTCCCAACGAAAATCACCAGTGTACAATTCGCATCCGGACTTGCCACGAAACAAGTACATAACAGCACCTGCTTGACACTCAAATTTAATTTGAATATCAAAACAAGCTTATTAAGTCTTAATGTAATTCAAAATAGCAATAAAAGCTTAAGGAATAAAAAAAATGTTTTTATTGTCACAAATCTTTGACAAATTTATGTAACGAGCAAATTACAAAATATTATTAAAGACTAGTGATTTTTATATCTAATAATTCCTATGACGAATTTATATATAAACATTTATAGGAAAAAATTATAAATGAAAATAGTTTCACATTTACAAGTATGCTATTTAACTTTTTACTAGAACAGAATAATGAAAAATCAAATGGAATGGAATCACTTCTTACTACTATAAATTCTCTGGTGAACTATTCTATTGAGAAAATTATTGTTTTTAATATCCATAAATTCTTTGACTAATCAATTTATTTTTTGATAGGTGAAGTGGCCCTCATCCAAGAACCTTGAGAGTAAAGCATAAAAGGAAAAAGGTAGATGACAACACTTTCAACAAGCAATTCCTTGTATCATTGTAGACCAAGTACATACACTTTACATAATCTTTCAAATATACAATTACAAAATTTAATTGTGAATAAGTACCCAAAAAAAATCCTCAAACCTAGAATGGTATCTTTGTTAACCAAAAGCCAGCAATTGGAATGGATTCCAATCGAGGTAGTGTATGGGATGCATCCAGATCCACGTATGGAACATCTCTACTGCTAGATCTGAAAATGTGAAGTCATACCCGAGGGAACCAAGCGAGAGGAAGTTGGGGCGGGAAGGTGCGCTATTGAAGAATAAAGTGCATTGAATCGGCTTACATGTTGCTAGAGAGAGAATAGTTGATGTTGGGGAACGTATTTGAACTACACGTAAGATCACAAAAATAAACAAATATAGAAAAAAACCAACAAACCAAAGATCATTGACAAAGCAACCCAAATCAAGCCAACTCCAAGCCTATTAGTCAATATGAACAAAGCATGATCAAGAAAAAGAGAGAGGAGAGATGGAAAGCCCTACAAGGGTTGAAGAGCTTGGATCTTTTATACCTATGAGTAACTCTTTGTACCACTTTGAAAAACATGAAAATTGATACTCAAGATCCATTTCTACTCTTTTTGTGAGTGTCTAAATCCCTCCATAGAAACTTGTAAATTCTCCAAGCTTGCTAACCCCAATATTCCATTGCAATGGGCAATGACAACCCTTTAATACAACTACCCAAGCCTTAGCCATAATCATTCAACCCCAACAATTGCTCATACGCTTCTTGAATTTCTTCCTATAGGTGTTCCATGTGCACATCTACTCCTACCTATAGGTGTTCCAAACCCTACAATTTAGAACCTTCCACAATAGTCCCTGATGTCATAAACCTATCCTTGAAGAATGAATTCTTCAAAATCTAGCACATGTTCCTTTGAATTTTGTAGTTTAGTGGTGCACGCAAGGTCGTTAAGTAAATGTTGAAGTCTCAATGAGCACACATCATTCAATCATGCCATGTCAACTTCATTTGACAATGCGTGGGGTTTTTTAATGCAATAGCTCGAGTTTTTGGTATCAAGTTCCGCCATTGGTCCACGTCATTCGATGGGCCTGTTCCCTTTTGCAATAGATATCTTTTATTAGCAATAGGTCCACCATCAACCCGATTCTTTTGTTTAGTTTTGTTCGCAACCCTTTAACATGTACCATGTGGTATGCTCCAAAATGTTCAAGTGAAAAGGTAAAAATCATTCACCAAAGAGCAACACAAACCATTTGATCTTGCCGCAATGAATTCCATGTGATTGTTTGCAGGGTGCAAAGTTATGTCTTGGTGTTTCTTGACAACAATAGCACTTGACAACTCAATTTTGGTGTCCATAGCCTCTTCTCAACATTCCAAGCAATTCTATGTTCAAGGTACACATCGAATGAGAGTATTGGTTCATCCATTTCAAATTTTAGCTTGTTTGTACCATGTTGCATTCATGCCTAGCCACTTCTCTCTGCATTGTCCACTACTTGACAATTCACCTACCCAAGGATGGTCTATGCAATACTAGGGAGTAGAATTCATTGAACCAGGAATACCTTTCAATCTTTCCAAGGTGCTCAAGCTACTTACAAGGGCATTCAAGATACTGGATTTGCAAAGAGGTTATTCCTGCTACCAGGCTCAAATTTTGAATTTCAATTTTTTTTTGGGTGGTCAAGGAGGGGGTTTCTTTGTGGGTTGGGTATTTTGCAATATATAGTGGCTTAAATGTCCATTTTCAATTAAGAACAAATGAGCTATTGAGCCTTGTATGTAAGATATTTTCTCACTTCTTTTGTAATCAAATAGGGGAACCTTTGTGCATGTAGTTAGTGATAGAACATTGTACGTCATTGTTCAATACTGTCAAAAGCACTAATCTAAGAGTTGGTATTCTTGAAATTCTATATTATGTGCATGAATTAATCTGATGCATATATGTTTTATTGTTGTTATTTCTCTTGATTAGTACATGAGTTGCAAAGCTTTGTTTTGAATAGGAATTTTCATGTATTTACTTTCTCATATCCATCTCCTTTTCCTCCTAGCAATTAGGTCTCAGTAGGATTGATTAAGAATCGACCTTGTAATCTCAAAGCTTGACTCACAAACCTATCCCACATCTGTGAAGCTTTCCATTTTTGGTGGTCATGCATGATGCATTTACCTTAAACAACTAGTTAGACCATCAACAATAACTTTCCACAATATCACTATAATTTTTGGGTTCAACAACCAAAATGGAGGATCTTGAGAAGAAATCACAACCCAATCTTGAACTTTGCCTTAGGTGTGTGGGCTAGGTCTTTTGCCATCCAAAGCCAAAAGCGATTTTAGGCCATAAATCCTCATTTGGATTTCTCCCTATCTAAAAGTTCTACTAGCCTATACATTCTTTAAAATAGTGTTGAAATTTCACCAATTCAAAATTAAGCACCGAATCTCACACCTCTTTGAGAATACTATCTATTTTCCAAGTTTAAGTATTACCTTTAATCATTGCATAGATAACCTACATCGATTCTCCTTCCACCACAATTTTCTTAGTAGAGTTTTGTGTTGCTAATTTTACACCTTAGCAAAGCCAACACTTCAACTTCATCATTCATGAATCTTGCTAGAAATAACACCTTGCCTCCTTTGAAAGTACCTTTTGAATCTCACAAGGGGCAACCAGCCCCAACCAACTAAAGGTTGCATTTTGCCACCACATCAATGATCAAATTCAAATTCAAAAAACCAAGTGGGGGAAATTTCGCTGATACCCTTTCTTCCGATTGTCAATTACCACATGAACATGGGCAAAATAACTTTTTAAATACAAAATACAATTTTAAAAGAAAATATGCACATGTTGATGATGTTGATATAGCCTAGAGATTTTTTAATAATTGCAATTTGTAGGGTAAAACCAAACTCGTCAAAAAGATTCCCCTATTGTCTTAGTGTTTAGCTTGTGAAGTAGGCAAGCAATTTGAAGCGGTTAGTAAGTTGCATCTTTCCATCTAAATCTAAACTATTCCATCTTAGACATTGTCTCCCTGCTTAGGACAATCTGAGAACCTTCAAATAAAATTTAAGATCTGTCCATGATTTTTGTCAGATTTGGTTATGACAACCATATAAGAAATGTATGCAAAATGGTGGCAATTTGAATTTACCGTAGTTACTTGAAACCTCTAGCAAAAAATCTCAACAAGATGTAAATTGATGACCTATGGCTAATATAAGGCCATGCTAAATAGTCTCTGAACTGTTATTGTGGTTACCAACAGCACAACTACGGTTATGGAACTTCTGATGATCTTCCTATTTTCAAGAGGATGGGGGGCCTGTTTTTTAATGTCCCTTTTTGAAATGTCCTTTTTTTAAAAAAAAAATCTTTAAATAATAAAATCTAACTCACAATAAGTATGCAATCAATTTAAAAATTGTAGTTTTAACAGTTTATTATATATTTCAGATTTAATGCTTAACTTGTATCTCAAAAAGATAGAATTTATATTCTTATCTCTGTAGAAAATATTCCTCCAATGTGCAGCGATCTCTTTTTATTTAAAAGTCTTTGAAATGTCTTAAAGTCTGCCTGAAATAATACATTAAGGGGTTTTTGTCCTTTAATTTCAAACCTTAAGGGATTTTGCCCTCTAATTGCTGAACCAGGGTTCACATTGCACAAGGGATAATAATATAAAAAATGTCTTCCAAATTGCCATCCCCTTCTCCTTGATTGATCTTCCTTATATATCTTATCCCTTCATGAGACAACCCTTTATATGCTTTTTGATCATTATTAAATCTAATCTTTATTTAATTTCAGTTTTATAATATTAATTATCTTTCCTTAAGCGCTTCTTTTACTATCCTTGGCAGCTTGTGATTATGATTATATCTGTTGTTATAATGTTAGGTGGGGGCATTGCTGTTTTTAACCTTATTGATCGAAGAAATTTTTTTATTGAAACTGTATTATTGCTTGCAAATTGGATGGTGGTAAAGAAGACCAGGAAAGGAGTTAGTAGTTTTAACTTTTAATGATGAATTGTGTAAGGCTTTTTTTCACTGTTTTTTGTTGGTTTGGAAGAAAACAAGGCAAGCCCATGAAGCACAATAGAGCCAGTAGTTAAAGTGATAGATCATTTCAACATTCCAAGCATGGACATGGAAAGATCTTCGGTTTAAGAGCTAGCTGATCCATATATCATATCAGTTGAGCCAGTTTAAAGGTCCCAATTGGAAAAACAATATGTAATCTCAACAACAAGGGAACTATTAGGTTTGTGTAAAACACCCTTTATAAAAATGAGAAAATCTGGATTCAATCCTCACATCACGTTTTGAAAATAATACGACATCAAAGCTAGACTAGAAGCCCAAAGCACAAAGAAGAACCACCGATACTACAGACCACAAAGGGACTAATAGCTCACTAGTAGGGCACCCCCAGCATGCAAGCAAGAGGTCCTGGGTTCAAGTTTTGGCTGAATCATGAAAAATAATATGGTATTGAAGTCAGACTAGAAACCTCAAGTAAACACATGTGACTCAACAAGAGGCATTGGAAGAACAATCTACATTTTGAACTGCAAAGGAATGAGTGGCTTGGTGGTTGAGTATCCTACCATGAAAATGGAAGATCCTAGACTTGAATATTAGCAGAACCACAGAGAACATCGGGACCCCAAGCCCAGAAGTATAGCTTGATGGAGGGCACGGCAAGAAAACGAGCCCAGGAGTGTCACTCAATGGAAGGTGTTAAGAAAACATAGCCACACCTCAAAGCACTAGTACAGAAGTGTCGCTAAATGGAAGGTGTTGCAGGAAAACAAGCCATGCCCCCGAAGCCCAAAGTGAGCAGCATTACCAATATAGTCATGAGAAGGTCCTAGATTTAAGTTCTAACTGATCCATGGAAAATAACCATTGGGAAGAAAGGCGGGCCCCCTTCCCAAAAACATATGACTAAAATGCTAGTGTGTTAACATATTAAGTCTTAAAATAAGAGAGATGTTTCTATATATTTTTGGCTTTTATCAAATGAATATCATTCATTTAACCTAAAAACAATAATAGCAACTGCTTATAAATTTCAACGTTTAATACAATTTACTGATTAAATAAAACAATCTAAATGCTGAAGAATAGTCCATTTATTTTCCCATAGAAAAACAAACAGCTCGTAATTAATCTTGCCTGGGCAGTGATGAGCTTCGATTGGGGTGACTTCCAGCAGCATTTCAACAGAGACAAGAGAAATAAGGGAAGGCCTTCCTACCTCCAGAATGTGTATTAGTGTTTTGTCAAATCCTGGGAATTTTATGACAAGGAGGGATGCGGTTACAGCGGAACAATAGAGAGGGCCTCTTCGCCATTTAGAAGAAAGGCCATTGATGTGATCTGCGTGCAAATGGGTCAGAAAATATGCTTCTCTGTTGCTGCTCCATTCATCCACTGCTATTAGCCCTCGCTCCATTTTCGCATCTTTTGAATTGCACACGAATAAGCCTTTTAAAACAAAATAAATTGGCGGGATTGCATTTCGCAGTTCGGTTTTTAATATACGAGGTATATACAATGTGCACATCAACTAATAAGGTATCATAAATGGCACTAAACTCACCTTTTACCTTCGGGCTTTCCTTTCATGCTGTACGTTGGATAATTTTCCAGCCATGAAATGAATGAATGAATGAATGGTTTTTAATGACGTCCACGAGACCATCAGTCTATGGGACCAAGCACCGAAACTTTAACCATTTTCAATTTCTTTTCCATGTCAGCCCTTCTATTATAGATCTTGATCGGAAAGCTAGCAGTTTTGAGGAGCTTAGTTTCCCTAAAAAGCTCATTTAGATTGTCCACCTTCAAAATGTCTTCATATTGGATACGGATATCATCATAAGCAGCACACTCAATCATGAAGGGCCATTCAGTCTCGACAGTCCCTTTGTTGCAAAAAATACAGGTTCGTTGCTCCCAAGCCTCCTTGGGAACAGCCCACCTACCTGTCTCGCATCTAAGATGGTGTGACCCGGTTCTTATTTGAGCGACCAAAAGCCTAGCCTTGCCTTTAATTGTAACCCTTAAATAGTCTTTCTCATCATGCTCCCACGTGGGGTTGAACACCTGGATATAATGTGACTTTTTACGGCCAACCTGCTTAGTCCACATAGTAGACCTAAACTTTTCTAGCACAAACTTTTTTATCTCAGCATTAGTGTTGGGGCACTCATGTAGTTTAATGTTCCATTTGTTCAACCACTTGCTATTTTGCTTCATCCAAGTCTTCTTTCTACGGTTTAGCTCCTCCCCAACAACCATTTTGGGCCAGCGGTGCAAATCCATGTTCTCAACTTTTTTTAAATAACTTATTAACCGGATGACAGCAGATGCCTCCAACGGGAACATACCAGTTTCAGCCAAGAGAATCTCATACGGAACCGAAGATTTGACTTTGATGTTAGTAGTGATCAAATGTTTTTGAATTCTTTTAACTTGCCTCCACTTGTGGTTTGACATGCTACCCCCCCAAACCTCACAACCATAGAGGACAACCGGTGCCACCAACAAACCAAAAAGGGTTTTCTTGGATTTCCAATCCCATAACTCTGCTTTCCTACATCTGTTCTATAGTAAATAAGACGCCTTCCAGCCACCCTGAATCCTTTTTGCCCTGCAAGTCCCCTAGCTGAGCCTATTATGGAAATCAATCCCTAGATATTTGTATTCTTCCACCACCTCCAAAGGGCTGCCCTCAAAGATGAAATTAAACTGCTGCTTCTTCCTTTTCAAAGAGAAAATCATGATTTTGGTTTTGCTGGTGTTAACTTGCATACCGACCTCTTGGCAAAAGAGCTCGAGAGCCTTTAAATGACCTCTCAAACCCGGAGCAGATTTTGCAATTAAGATAAGATCATCCGCATATAAAAGTAACTTCACCACATAACTAGCTAGTTGAATACCCTCCCCATCAGTTTTGTTTAACCATTCTTCAAGCTTATCAATATATAATCCAAACAGAGTGGGAGATAGGGGACAACCCTGTTTGACCCCGATGTCGCTACCAAAGCATTCTGACATACCATCTTTTGTTCTAATTTTAGCGCTAACTTTCTCATAAAGTTTATGGACTGTTGCTCTAAGTTCATCAGGAATACCAAGTTCCTTCATTCTGTTCCATAGTTTGTCCCTAGGTACCGTGTCAAAGGCTTTTTTGAAATCAACGAAACAACAAAAAGCTAATGAGTTAGCTTTTTGTTGTTTCGTTGATTTCAAAACAATGGGACCCAACAATGGGAAAGCTAATGAGTTAGGTAAACAATGGGACCCAACAATTTAGTTTCAGTGGGCATGCTGATAATTTTTTAGTTAGATAAATTTGGTATAATTTTTTTCTATATAAAAGGAAAGGAAAGCTAATGAAAGGAAAGCTAATGAGTTAGGTAAACAATGGGACCCAACAATTTAGTTTCAGTGGGCATGCTGATAATTTTTTAGTTAGATAAATTTGGTATAATGTTTTTCTATATGGAAAATGGTATAATACCTATTCAATTGTAGGTTGGGAATTAGGACAATAATTTTTATGGTGAAGCATAGAAGAATAATTAGAATTAAATTTCATGTAAAAAATTACAAAGCTTTCAAATGAGATATGTTGTATTATATTTTATTTTTTTCCGTATCATCAAAAATTCTAAAGAGATAGATTTAGTTATATCTAGTTTTTTTCATACCCAAGTTTGTATGATATCTATATTGGTTAGGCAATTTTGGAGAAGATTCCATGAACCATGGCCAAGAATAGGGCATAAACTTTTGCCGAGCACAAGTCTAGCCTATAAAACTTCCAAATATTAATGAAGATGATAATAGATAGGAAGCAACTATATAGAGATTTGCATCATATAAGTGATTTACTTTTGGATGTCTATTAAGAAATGCTATCTTTGATGGATAATTGATTGGCGAGATGGTTTTTTGTCATAGTGTGGATTGTATTAATGTATGTATTTTTAGATGTATTATTATTGTGAAAACGAAAAGGAAGAGCAACCTTTGTCTTCCTCTTGGAGCTCATGGTGGTTTATTGTGGGAAACTTGTTTTAGATAGAGAGAAATCCAA